>RJWJ010008397.1:0-53639 GCA_004363605.1 Indri indri
CCCCCCCCCCGTTTTATTGAGGTATGTTTGACCAATACAAAAACATAATATTTAAGGCATACAATGTGGTATTTTTATGTAAGTGTGCCTGTGTAATGCTTCCCACAGTCAAGCTAATTAACATGTCGATTATCTCATCCTTTTTGTGATGACAACACTCTCTTTGTGATGAAGATCTACTCTCTTAGCAAATTTCCAGTATTAACTACAGTCACCATGCTGTACATTAGATCTCTAGAACTTATATTCACGCTAAATGTTTGTACCCTTTGACCAACATCTCCGTAGTCAAGCTTAGCAATTCTTTATTGCCTGGTTTCCAGATTTTGCATCACACTTAAAAAGGCCTTCATATCTAGAGATCTAATGTGCAATATGAGTGCTATAATTATAATATTTTGTGTATATGGGAAATTTGCTAAGAGAGTAGATTTTAGGTGCTCTTACCACACACACACACACACACACACACACCCACACCCCCCCCACACACACAGAATATGTGAGATAATTGTTATGCTAATTTGCTTGACTATATTAACTATTTCACTATGTATATCAAAATATAATGCTGTATACCTAAAATATATGTAATAAAAAATCAGAAAATAAAAAGCCTTCTCTACTATGAGTTTTGTTTTTTAATTCTTTCACATTTTAAATTCCCTCTCTCTTATAGTATTAGATGATTACCTTCCATTGTGTCCATTGTCATGAATTCGGTTGCCATATAAGTGATATGTAATAAAACCAACCATGGCTCTTAGGAGCAAAAGAAAATTGAATCTAATAACAGAAACAAATTAGAGTGCCCAGGAAAGTCACAAAATATTTAAAGTACTACCTGGCAGATTGTTAACTGTATAAAGTGTTGTTTTACATAGTACAAAATCTCCATTATATCTGTAAAAGATATCTATAAAAGAAATCTTTACATTGCCACCCAAATTTTGCGTAATTTAAAGCTGTACCTCTCAAACTCAACACATTTGCCCAAAATTCAGTGTTTAACATATTGGGTAAAGTGATTCTTATTGATGTGTTTTAGGATGCTTTTCCAAGTGAGGGAGGTCATTTTATGAGTTCAGACCATATAGAAGGTTTTAAACTCCACCAACGTGGGAACACTGGAAGGATTCCACAGAGGAAAGATAGGAAAGCTCACCATACAGATTTCAGGGCCAAAGGCAGAATAAAAATTAATTTTCTTTGGCTTTTTGATAACTTTTACTGAACTTAATTAAGGAATTTTAAATAATAGCAGATAATTCAACCGAGTAAAACAACGTTGGTTTGTGTCCACTGAAGAATGACTTTTATACTCACTGTATTCTCCTTAAAGTCCAGCGTAGGACTAACCTGGAGTCCTTATGGTAAATAAATTTAAGTTTTCTTAAATAGGATTTTCACTGAAAGTTTAGTTTAACTATATAAAGTTACCTTAGAGGTCATCTTTAGTCAATCTTCTTACTTTGTTGATTACGAAATCAAAAATCAAAACAGCAGACAGCATGTCTGTAGACTTAACATTACCAGCAAATATCTTCTAAATGAAGTATTTATGGATTTATAGAGGTACATAAAAATATAGAAAGTAAGAAGAGAAAATAAAAATAATTTAATCCATCGTTCTTGCTAAAGGAAGGTAAAATGTGTTACCTTATAAATAAAACATTTGAAATAAGTTTTCAAAATAGCAAAAAACAAAAAACCAAAAAAAAAAAATCAAACAGATTTAAAGGCATCCTTGAATTCTCAACTGAGTTATTTTTAGGACAAACAAGAATGGTTTTACTAGGTGAAGAATAAGTACATGGAACATATTTTCTCAGAAAATGCTCCCTGTTAAACTTCAAAGAAATTAAGTTTATGGACCATTATAATTATCAAGAAAAACTAGAGCTTTTCTGAGTACACTTTTGAAGTTTTGAGTCTGACTTCAGGGAAGTCAACTGTGGCTTCCCAGATCACATTCCTGTCAGGAGAGCGTAAGAGGCCAGTTTAACTCCGTATAAAGTTCTCCTAATGAAAGTCAGTTTAAATACAAATAACATCATGTCCCTTTCAGTCATCAGAAACTTCCTTTCTGAATATTTGTCCCTAGAAATGAAAACCAAGTATTAGGAGCAGTCAGAGATGAATGAGATTCTTTCGCTCCAGTGCCCGTAGTATTATTAGAAAACTAATAAAGTCAATTGCCTGTTTTGGCTACCGGAATGCCATCAAAAAGCAAATTCGGAGTAATTCATATTTGTGGAATTATAACGGAAATAAAGTTTTGAGACCCAGGGTCTGTGATGAGAACTAAAACTGGTAAAAAGATTTCAATGCAAAAAAGACTATATTTAGAATTTGTCACAAAGGTTTGTTATTTATATTGGTTGCTTTTCTTTTAAAAAAAAAAAAAAGGAAAACTTCTCTAAAAGTCGTTCGCTCGGCTGGGTGCGGTGGCTCACACCTGTAATCCTAGCACTCTGGGAGGCCGAGGTGGGCGGATCGTCCTGAGCTCAGGAGTTCGAAACCAGCCTGAGCAAGAGCGAGACCCCGTCTCTACCAAAAATAGAAAGAAATTAATTGGACAGCTAAAACTATATATAGAAAAAATTAGCCGGGCATGGTGGCGCATGCCTGTAGTCCTACTTACTTGGGAGGCTGAGGCAGGAGGATTGCTCGAGCCCAGGAGTTTGAGGTTGCTGTGAGCTAGGCTGACGCACGGCACTCGCCCCAGGCAAGAGAGTGAGACTCTGTCTCAAAAAACAAACAAAAAAAAGTCATTCGCTCTAGGCTTTAAATTAAAAAGGCCGTTGGAGCTAACTGTGGGTTTTTAAAAAAATCAAATGAAGATTATCGAGCCTCTGATTTCAGGACTGGACTTTTCTTTATCATTTATTTATTAAATGGAGAGCAATGACATTTCAGCAAAGTGAGGATAGATTGTGTGCCAAATATGAAAAAAGAAATATGAGAGCAGAATTCTTCTGAGATGCATTCCCAGTTTTTGTCTCTTGTTGCTTAGTTGAGCCAGCTCCTATGGCAAGTGTCCCTTTAAATTCAAATTCTGTATTTTACCAAGGCAGACTTTCTTCTGTAAGAAAAATACTTCGTATGTATAGACTTCATATGCCTATTTATATACATTTATCAACAAAGATATTAGATTTTCCTTTAAAATTTTGTTTTAATGATTCGAAGTCCATGGTAAATGAATAGGTCTTCATTTCTAAGGAATTCAAAATTTCCCTTTCCCCTACTTGCATTCCTGTCCCTGCTGTCAAAATACATCAATATTATATATATTGTATTATAAATTGTGTATTTAATACATAAATCCAAAAAGTAATTTGGGAATAACACAATTTCTCTTTCTTTATGTTTGGGAACAAAAATTGTAGTCACTGCTCCTTAGGCTTGATCGATGTGAACTTTGGCAATTAGGTCTTTTCTGTTTACAGCTGGTGCTACTATTAGAGTATAAACTCAAATACAGCTGGGCACAGGAGCTCGTGTCTGTAATCCCAGCACTTTGGAAGGCCAAAGTAGGAGGATCACTTGAGGCCAGGAGTTTGAGATCAATCCAGGCAACACAGAGAGACCCTGTCTCAAAAAAAAGAGTATAAACTCGAAGAGTCCACAGATTCAGGGCAAAGTGCTAAGTGGGGAGACAAAGACAGAGGTCCTCTGGTTGCAACTCAGAAGAAGCGACGACCCCAATTTGGCTGGCTTAACTACGCATCCATACTATGGTCACTTTTTCTTTCTCCTCAGCTAAAGATACAGGGGAGAATACAAATCTAAGGTTGTTTTGGTTTTTTTTTTTCTTTTGTGTGTAATAAAACCCTCCCTGAGTTCATGCTTGAGTATTTCTTGAAAATCATTTAAATTTTTTAGAAGTAGAATGGAGTAAGGACATTTTTATTTTCATTGATTGAGGACTGAAACCAGACAGCTATGTTTTTTCAGTGTTATCTTGGCACCATTTAAATAGAGTGCAAAGGGAAAAATATAATACTTGCTTTTAATTTGTCTTCCCAGAAACTAGAACAAAATACCGAGGTATCCCTAGGCTGAAACTAATATTCAGAATATAGCTGAATATAAGAAATTATACTATAACCTGAGAATAATTAGGCTATTTCTTCTCAAGTTTGGATCTTTCACTTAGTTTACATCTTACCTGTCTCTCTTTGTGGTCTTTGGAGTGATATTTGCGCATTTTTTCTTGCCAATGTTTGAAATCCCTTCTCATGTTGGAGAGTCAGTCGTGTGGGAATTTTGGAAGCCAAAAAAGTCACATATATGCTTTTCCTGACTCCTGACAGTTAGGGTCTAGGCCATTGGCGCAGCAGTTCAGAGGCTCCTACCTGGACTTTGAGAGGCAGATGAGGAGGCGGAGCCTGGCTGTCTGGGTGTGAGCGGCAGCTCTCTCACTTAGCAGCCCTGTGCCCTCAGGCAAGGTACTCAATCTCTGTGAGACTCAGTATCCTAACCTGTAAAACGGGACAATTACTTTCTTCAGAGGGTTATCATGAGGACTGAGAGAAAGGTGGCTTGCCTAGAATCAGGCTTGATAGGTAGTAAGCTCACAGATGTGAATGTGTATCGTGGCGGCGGGTGGTGGCCACGATGCTCAAAACCAGGACAGTTTAGAATCCATCCGGCATTGGCAGTGTCTTGGACCTGATGTCTGGTGGTGACTTTGCACCCAAGCATTTTCTTTTACGTGACCTTGTTTGTGGATTCCTTCTGTTTTGTGTCGTTTATTAAACGTAGTTCTCCAGCCTTTCAGTTAGTTTTGTGAGCTACCCAATAACTTTCCAGAAAATTCCTTTTCTGCTTTAAGTTTGCCAGGGTCCATACCCAGATGGGTACAGTCTGTGACAAATGCATGCCTGACTATTGTGTCAGACTCTTTTAGTTTGGTTTCGTTTACATGAGCGTTTTCCTGATAAAAAGAGAGTTAGCGTCTCAGCAACAAAGACCCTATCTTACCTCTTGTTGGTATCAGCCACAGAGCCTGGCTTTGTGCTAGCCTCCAAATCAGCACTGTGCACCGTCTCCTAGCACCTGGGCTGGCACAGAGGAGGCCCAAGGGAATATTTACAGGGACAGTGAATGAATGAATGAATGAATGAAGTATTCAGTGGATGTTACCTGACTCAGAGCGCTGACATTACTGAGTTATGCTGTCAATCCTATAACATCCTCCCTTCTAACAGTCTTCTGGATAAGTGCGATAGAAATTCCTATATTATTTGTTACTTTTGATTGAGTATTCTGTAATTGTAGCCACATATATCTAAAGTTAAAATGAAACATTTCTTTCCTAGACTGTGCACTTTCTTTCTTGTTATCCATCTACTGCCAAAGAAGTACTCCTTGCCATTTTTTTGGAGAAGCGATTTACTAAATGAGTGCTACAAAGTTCTCTTGGAAACAAATATTGACTTACAAAGATTTTGCATAGTTCATTTTGTATGAGCACCATTTTCTTCCTTAATCCAGGAGAACCTCTTTCCGTGTGATGGCCAAACATCAAAACAGATGGAATAAAAGTAAATGAAATATGAGATGGAGGCAAATGATTTTATGTCAGAATGGAACTTGTAATAATATTTTTACATTAAGTTTTATACTAGTTAATTATCCCATTAAGAAAAGGATAATAAAGTGATTTGGATTATACATATTCAGAAAGTGAAAAAACAAATAAAAATTTTTTTCTATTTAATTCTGGACTGCCTCAATAGCCTGTTTTTATAGAGGTATTTTATAAAGCAGCTTGAGTCAACACAGAACAAGGAATTTGAGTGTGCACAGAAAATCTTTGGAATGAGTTCTATCAGAGCTTTTATCTGACCACCAGCCTGAAATATTGATCCCAAGCCAGAACATCTCTCTATGTTGTCTCTCTTCAAGGGGTGTTAAATTGTAGCACAGCCAGGATGAAAAAAAAAGTCAGATTTTAATAATATCCAGTCTTAGATGCCATCAGTAAGACGACATTTCCTGGAAAGAACTATGTTATTATAGTATTATTATTTGTAATGATTTGCTTGATATGATCAACAAAGAAAAAGTAAATTATCCAAATGGGACTTCTGGCAGGGAACTGCATTCTCATTAAAGGAAGTCTTAGTGGGCCAAACACATTTGAGTAAACACTGAGTATGAACTTAATGTTGGAAAAGAAGAACTGTTCATGGAGACCACAAGAATGTGTAAGGCTAAGGAATTCTGGTTTCACCCGCTAGAAAGAATAAAACCAGGCTGACCTTTGCCAAACTTCTTGGCAGCCTCAGCCAGGATTTACATTTAAGGAAAATTTAGAAGTAAAAAATAACATAGTTTACATGATGTCACGTGCTTTATCATTGCCATCTTTTAGATGCTCAGACATAATGGCATAAACTGTGAAGCTCTGGCATTTCAGAAAAATACCAGGAAGAGTATGTGTGTGGGAGGCAGACGATTTCAAATTCATTGCCAGGAGGTCGTCAAGCTTTAAATTTAACAAGTTAGAGCTGACAGGCTTTGAATACGTTACCGACTCTCAGTTTGGCAATGAGAAAAATGTGATACAAAAACTTAAACAAAGACATGAATGGGTTAGTTATAAAAGAGGCTAGAGATAATTAAATAAAACATATTCATTTTCATAATTTGGATAGTTGCCCTTTAAAAATATATACGATGAAAACAAAAGGAAAATTTAAGTTAGGTAAATGATGTTCTGATATTATCTCCTGACAAATCCCTACCAATTCCTGCTGTAATAAATGCCAATTTGACTTTCTAAAAATTCTTGCATAAATGTAAGATTCCTAAGCCTTAGATGTTCATTAATCTAATTCAAGTAATATTTGATCCAAATCATAAATGAAAAACATTATACAATTTAGAATTACGTGAAATAGGGCATGAGTAATATTATTAGTAAATTATTATGAAAGTATGGAGACATAACTATTATTTTTTCTAAAAAGATGCTGTTTTTTAATGGAGAAAAATAAGATACATTTTTCTACTCTAATTTTAGAAATAATGATAAATTATACTGCTGCTCATCTTCCAGGTGTTAGAAGTGAATTAGTCTTGAATGATACTATTCATCTGCAAAAAAGAAGTAGATTCATTCAGGAGCTTCCTTTAAAAATTAAACTTTATGCAAAAATGTCCCCAAATCTAGCTGAGGAGATGAATCCAAGAGTCACTTTTTTTTTTTTTTTTTGAGACAGGGTCTCCCTATGTTGCCCTGGCTAGAGTGTAGTGGCATCATCCTAGCTCACAGCAACCTCAAACTCCTGGGCTCAAGCAATCCTCCTGCCTCAGCCTAATGGAATAGCTGGGAATGTCATGTGCTCTGTCGCACCCAGCTAATTTTTCTATGTTTTGCAGAGACGGGGGTCTTGCTATTTTGCTCAGCGTGGTCTTGAACGCCTGACCTCAAGCAGTCCTCCCACCTTGGCCTCCCAAAGTGCTAGGATTACAGGTACGAGCCACTGGGCCCGGCCCAAAGTCACATTTTTATATAGGACATGTGTTACGAATTTACAAATTCATCATAGGCTGCTGGGATGATGGTGGGCACAGGTGAGATGCAAAGGACCTTGGATCACCTTTTCAGTTTCTTTCAAAGTTATAATGACTCGATTATAATGGATTATCAGAAGGCAAGCTTCCCTGAACTTCGGTGTAAGGTTCTTTTTAGGGACGTCCAAAACACTAAGAAAATTGCATCGTGTTGACAGATGCAAACCCCCCTCTCCGTCTTCCTTTCCCTCTTTTTCTCTTTCTCTCCCCCATCCCCACTTCACCCCCCTGCACAGGATGGAGTTCCAGGTGGATGCTAACTTTGAGTCTCCTTCTTAGCCCTTGGGGCAAAACACTCTGCACCTGGGCCCTTAAAAAACAAAACCAAACACAATAACCTACACCTAGTGCAGATTCTCTGACTAATATTTGTTGAATTGGAATATAAAAACAAATGGCTACAACTAGGATCTGAGCCTTTGGGGCCTATCGTTGCTATTTGCAGTGCGTCTTGGCTCTGGTACTGTTAGGTGAAGACTCGCCGGCCCACGTGAGAGTAACCGTGGCTGTAGTCCACACCTGCAGCTCCCAGAACCCCAAGGGGCAGCGTGGACGGAGCGGTCTGGGAGTACTTCCCTCTTGCCTGGTTGTTTCACTTCTGACTGGAACAATGCACTCTTTCCACAGACGGAAAAATAGTTCTGAATTTCAGAATTCGCTCGGGTAATTTTTTAAACACCTGCATTGGGAAACGTTTATGCTCACTCAAAATTTTCCACATTCTTCTGCATTTTCTTCACCTCATATATAAAATATGGTCTTCCTTGGGGCTTTTCTCTCCTCACCGTACTAAACTCAAAGCTCAGTCGTTACCTTTCTAACTGAATCTTAGGAAAGTTTCTCTTTTCAGGATTGGGGCTCCATCTAGAACAGAAGAGAATTCACATAAACTGGACAGCTAGATGTCCTCTTTTTAAAACTTCTATGACCATATTTCATTGATTCTGCAGCACACATTTCTTTTTCATGTCAACAGCTGTCTTTTTTTACACGTTCAGAGACCAGTGAAGCACTCCATGGCTTTCGGTCCTCTTGCTAGCCTATGACTTGGGTTAGGACAGTGTATCGTCTGAGTCAATAAAGACTAGTTTTTGTTTTGTGGTGGTGTTGCCTGTTTGTTCTTGAAGGCTAGCTCCCCTCTTCGCTTGTTACAGCTGCCACACGAAACGGTTATTGGGGCGGGGACTTGAAACCAGGCAGCCTGACTCCAGAGCCCACGCTGTCTTCAGGCATAGAGATTTATGATAATGTCCTAATAATTGATAAACACATAGGCTAGAGGGAGTCAAACCTCAAGCTGACGTCACCAAGAGAAACTGCTGTTGCAAGTATTATTACCACGTTATATGATTTGGTTTATGTTATTAGGTCTGAACGTCAGGGCTATAAGAAAAACTCAATAGCGTTTAGTGTCCAGCTGAAACAAACACCGTGGAGACTCGCAGAGACAGACAACTGAGTCAGGCTGTGGAAGGCCAGGATGTAGTGACCACCCTTGTTTGAACTTCCCTGTGGAGTGTTTTTGTCAATTACCACACACGTGTAATTGCCTTAACTATTCCCACCCTATTATTCAGTTTTCCTCAGGCTTGTCTGCAAATAGGTGTTGGCTGTCATGAAGGCTGAAGCCAACCTCAAAGAGCAAAGGTTTTTCTCCACTGAAAAGTTTCAAAAGAAAATGCTGTGGTCTGTGAAGGTAATTCTAAAAGAAGCTCGCCTAAATCGTTTAAACAACGGAAAGCTCGTTGGAAAAAGTGTGTGTTTTCCTGGGCTGTCTGTAAATGTAGACATGCTCTTCAGATGTTCAACTCATGGATATTTATTTTTAAATCTGATTTGTTTTATGGTTATAGTTCATGGATTACTTAAAATAGGATTAACCTCTTTACACATTGCAGAGATGATTAAACTACATTCCTATCGTTTGATTGCATTCCTCCAGGAAAGTGATGCAATGTATTTTCCTTTTGGTTTTTAGCAGCATGACTTTCAATTTACTGTTGGTAAGGATATCATTTGGTTTTCTATCCTAAAATTCTGTGTGTGTGTAATTATTCTGGATCAAGATCAGGCCGTAAGGTAGATTCTCCTGACAAAAGGAAAATTACAACTTATCCTATGAATAAAACATAGATTCTATTTGAATAATTGACCAGTATGCCAGTTGGCAAGAAAATAAGCAAAGACTTGGCTTTAGTGGAAGCCCAGGGGTAGCTCTGTTGCATGTGGCGCTCTCCAGAGTTGGTCGCCTTCCAGCAAGGAACTGAGCTTTTTAGCTTCGCTGGCGGCTGGGCGGGAGCTAAACCTCCTAGGCAGTGGCTGGCGAGGTGGCTTTCACGACCTGAGAAGTGCTCTTAGGAGAAGGGGCAACTATAAGCCACCAGCAGCCACCGCCTACCGCAGCTGGAGGTGGGGGCACCCGCCAGGTAAAGGGAACAGACGTGGTACCAGCAGCGCCCACAGCAGGTCCAGTAGGTCCCAAAGAAGCTGGATAGGGAGCAGTTAATAGCAATCTCAAAGAAATGAGAAACTTTGATTTGGCTGCCCGTTGAGTTTTGGAATTATCCAATTTACTCAATCATTAATTGCCTATTGATCGGGAAGGTGAATCTACACATAGCTGTGTTTACAAATCAAAAGGAAAGGGGGACCCGGATAGTCTCACCATCAGACTTTTGAGAAGTTGAAGTTTATTGCTAATTTAGTAAACCTGAGATGGTCCTCAACTGCTTTTGGTAACTTTTTGGGAGAAGTGGAGGCTAGTCGAAGATAAAACTAATAACCACCAATACCTGCTTTATTAGAAACTAAAGTAATGCTTTTAAAAAATTTATTTATTTGATAAAATGCCAAATAACAACACGCTCATTGGTACCATTCAGAGTTACAATTGGTATTTAAAACGAGAGACAATCACTGCATCTCTAATTACCCTCTTCAGGTTACCACAGTTAAGAGGTTAGTATTATTCCACCCATTTCACTCTGTGAATATAAAAACATGCACCATTCTAGGGCTTTCTTTTCTCTTTTTTAATAAAAGGGAGTATTTTTTTAAAAAAACAGATACGTGACATACTCTGGCCCAGGATTCAGTGAGCACGCTTTGTGCTTACTCCGCTTTCAAATGATAAAAGTTGAATTCCACACGCAGGGACACAGAGGTAAGGGTTACAGGTGTCACATCTGGTCAAGAGGAAACATGGCCCTTGGTCGGGGTGAGAGACCAAAACAGCCGCATTGTGAGGTTGATGCCCTTGACCGTAAGGTCAGTGTTTAGGATTTCGAATGACTCAAGGTCCTGAATACTTTGAAGTCACTTTGGCAGAGGGCTGATGTTTTGTATTTTTATGTTTTGGACCGTATCTGTGGAAGGCTATCTGTTGTTTTCCCTTGCGACTGTATGCAGAAGCAGCATAAACATTTCCTTTCTTGAAAACTGGCTGCTGTTTTACTTTAGTAGACATTAGCCTGAATCCCCGAGTCAAGGAACTATTTAGAATCTAAAAGGGACCATGCAGATGCGGCCGACCTCCTCTAGGCCAACAAGCATAAGGGACTTGCCCTCGTCCATACGGCAGGTTGTGTTGAGGCTCTGATGGCTTGTCCAACCTCCTGGCATTCACTGGGCCCCACTCATGTTTAGTCCTATTTTACTGATGAGGAAATTGAGGCCCCGTTTATATGACTTGCCCAAAGTCACACAGTTAGAACGTGGGAGAGCCTGCGCTTGAATCTAGGTTTGTTTAACTCCAAATGCCACGTGTCTTTCATTGCATCACATACACCCATATCCTGTGCCAGGATTCTACCAGCTGGTGGAAATGACAAATCTATCCCACGTGGAACAACTCTAACCAGAGGTTGGGGTGAGAGAAGAACTAGGTAAGTACAGACTGAAGAGAGTATGCCTAGAAGAAGGTAGGTTGGCAAGACAGGAGACTTGGATTCTGGGGCAGCTATGAGGTCTTGGGCAATTCACCTACCGTAACTGGCCTCAGTTCCGCAATTGTTAGTTGAGAGTGTGAGCAATAGAAGTAGAAGTTCCAGCACTAACATTTCTGATTCTGGTCAAGGAAGGCTGGAAGGAACAGCCATATGAACTTGGATTTGAAGGGAGAAGTGAAGGAATGGTCAAAGGACAGTCCAGATTAGGGGAGTAATTTAAGCAAATTAGGTAATTTTGCTTAATTAAGAAGTATTTGGAGATGTATGCTTAGCCCACTCATTGCTCTGGAGCCCATCTCATCTATTTCCACCCCCCAGCCCCCATTAAAAGCTTCTTTATTGTCCACTCTGAGAAGGTGCATTGGAAATCTCATAATTGTTAAGATGTAATGATGTTTGGTGATTTATGCTAAATGCTGCAGAGAAACTTTTCCTTATTGACGAGGAAAAAGATCAAATGCGTACTAGGGATCTGGACGTGCACATGTGCTGAGTTAGGAGGTTTGAGCCTATCTCTCCTACTATCTTTCTGGGTGTCAATTCCATCCAAGCAACAATTATGGAGGGCTGAGTATACACATGACGTTATGGCTAAAAGCAGCCCACAGTCTAATGAGTCAAAGGACTGCGGAACTATTAGAGAAGAGCTGTGGGCACGGGAACCCTGGAAGTGAGCGATTAAACCAGGCCAGAGGGACTGGAGGAAGCTTCTATAGCAAGGGACATTTGAACTGCCCCTTGAAAGAAAGGAAGAGGAGCAAGGGAAAAATGAGCCTGGTAAAGGGAACGGCATGAGGAAAGGCGCAGAAGTGTGAAGTACACAAGCCGATCGGGAAATGATAAGACCTGCCTGACATGGGGGCCCCGGTGCGTAGAGGGTTGGAGAAGGGACACAGTTGAACATGAGCGAAGGTCTCCTCATGGCTCTTTATGTTCTGAGAAGTTTCTGAATTTTTAAAACATGTCGATTACTATGCCATGTCCTGAGACTTAGCGTGGGATTCTGGGGGTGCACCTAGGCTCATTGGAATATGGTAGTTACAGGACAGAGAAGATGGAATGAAGTGGCTGATTGAAATCAATTGGCAAACTGAATATGTTTATTGAGGTTAATGGGCTGAAAAAACAGAAGGGTGTAGGACAGAGCAGGGCAAGGGGAACAGAAACGTGGCTTTCGTGAAGACTTTGGAATACAATTCTATTGTAAAAATAAATTCAAGTTCAGTCAGAATCATCAGAGATGATTCAGTAGTTCAGGGAATAAAAATAATCACCTTTTATCATGTTGATCTATGTTGAAATCTCATTAATTGGTCTTTAAATTAAAACTAATTAAAGGAGCACACCCTACTTAAAGAAAGGCACGGTTAAGTGATGGGAGTTTCTTAGAGTAAAGTGGGTTCAGTACTATTAATCTTGCCCCCTTATGAAAATAATTTCAATAACTATTTAAAAGGTGATTCATTGTTTAAGAGTGGAAGTTTGTACTTTTATGGTTTTCATCTGAGGGCTCAGAAAATTGTTTATCAGACACATCTAGGTTAGTCAGCGCTCATTCATTCATCAACCATTTATACCAAGTCCCTATTATTCTTGGCGCTCTGTCGACAGGAGGAAGAGAATCTCTGTGAGTAGAATGCCATGGGGTTGCTCAAGAATCTCAATAAGATGACAAAACATCAAGTTTTAACAGTTTTATGAGCATATACAGATTTTATTTTTATTAACTACATGTATAAACATTGAAGAAGCTGGGAGAAAAAAAATCACACAGTTCCCCAAAATAGAAATCTCAGGGTTATTTTTAGCTCTTTTTCTTTCCTTCTCCTCCTCCCAAACCACCCCTCCCAACCCCACCACTAATTCAACCTGTCACCAAGTTCTACCGAGGCCACTCTGCAGTGGAAACCATCTGTTTTCTTTTCTCCCGTACTACCTCTGTGTTGGGCCTTTCTCAAAGGGTCTTCCCAACATCCCTGATGTCCCTGAAGCCCTTTTAGGGGGTCTGTGAGGTGAAAATATTTTCATAGTAATAGTAAAACATTATTTGCCTCTTTTATTCTCATTGTTTAGGGAGTAGAAAGTGGCATTGTTCAGAAGCTACAGGATATGTGATGTCCTGGTTCTGGTGGCTAATGGAATGTGTGCGTGGGCATTCTGATGTTTTAAAATTTTCTAAATTTTTATTTACAATACAGTAAAAATAGACAGCTGTAACCAACATAAATGAAAGCTCTTTGGAGTCCCCAATAATTCTTAAGAGTATAAAGAGTTCTTGAGAGCCATCATGTGAGACTCGTGGCCTAGATGGACGCCTTCCTAACGGTCTTCCTTTTCCTCATGCTTCTCCGGTCTCATCCTCATCCTGCTCATTCTTAATTTGTCCTCCACGCTGGCAGTAGAGTCATCTTCCTAAAACAGGCCTAGTAGTTGCCTTGAGTTTAGAAACTCCCAAAAGCTCCATGTTTTTTTCAGAATGACACTTTAGGTAGGATAGCACTGAGAGGCTTCGCATTCCAGGGGTGGAGACACCTACACAGTTGCCATACAAGTCAGACTACGGCAAGTGACAAATAAAGGTGTAAATTATATTGCGGGAACACAGATTCCGGAATCGTTCATTTTCACTGGGAAAGTATTAAAAGAGGCTGCTCAGTGAATTGCTGTCTTTGGCCAAGCTCAGCTCCGTATGCCCAGGGGTTAGTATAGACAGTGTGTGGAGGGAGATGAAACTGGAAAGGAAGGTTTAGGACAGGTTGTGACAGCCTTCCCAAATAAAATAATAATAATAATAATAATAAAATAATAAAATAGCATTGCTCAGCCCAATTACCCGCTTTGTTCATCAAAGTAAGTACAAAAATGACTTTGATCTTTCCCGATCGTATATCCATCCTCAAAGCATTAAGATTTGCTACTGCTGAGATGATTAAAAAGAATATGTCTCTGACTCTGGACTTAATTACGGTTCTGTGCCAGTCCATTCAATTCAACATGCACTTACTGAGCTAGCAGCTCCGGGTAGCTGTGGATGTGGAGACGAATGATAGGAGGCTCTTGCCTTTGAGAAGCTCACGGGCTAATATAGGAAACAGAGATAAATACATAAACACAGCTCATCACGATAAGGGTGATAGGAAACAGATGTAGGACCAAAAAATGATTACTTCTCTTAGGAGGGTGGTGATATGATGGCAAGGAAAAGTTTTCCAGAGAACGTGTCCCTTAAGCTAGGATTTAGTAGAGGAACTGGGATTTCTTAGATGGGTGAGGAGTGAGAGTGGAGGGGAGGTTTCCAGTAAGAGGACATTTGTCTGGAGGAAAGTGGTTTAGAGGAGACACTTGGAGGCCTTGATCGTAAGGTCCCATTTTACATGTTTGCGCTTGATCCTGTGAGTGCTAAAACATTCCAAGTGAAGAATTCTAAAATTATGTGGAGTAATAACGCCAGGATTGAATTAACTATATGCTTGTCAGGGGTACTACTCTGGAGGGCCCACACTCATTTGAGTATACAAGTTTGGGTATATTTATTTTAAAAAATCAGTTATGGCACTTTATATTTTTATTTAATGTATTTTTAATTGACAAAGAATAATGGTGCAGTTACAGCATTTCAGGTCACATTTCATACAATAGATGTTTTTAAAGTGGGTGATTTCTTACCTAAGGCTTTCATTTATTTTACAAACATTTATTGATCACCTACTATGTGTCAGGCACTGTTCTGTGAACTTGGGAAACATCAGTGAAAAAAACAGACAAAAATCCCTGCCTTCATGCATGGCACATTCTAGTTTTCTTAGTCTATAGTCCTGTCTGGAGGGTTTGTGTGAGCAAACTGCCCAAATATTTGGGTGGGGAGAGGGCGCTAGTGAGTTAAAGTGCAGTAACTCCTCTTCCCTTTCTTGTTAGGGAAACTTCTTTAGAGCCACCTTTGCAGGTGGGACAGATGGGTGAAAAAGATGTTTTGTGGCAGGCCCGTAAGTCAGTGGCAGAAATTTAATCTTGACACCTTCATCAGTAGTTTTTAAAAATAGTCTTTATTTTTTAGAACTGTTTGAGATTTACAGAAAAACTGAGACCATAGTACACAAAGTTCCCATTTACCCTCATCTCTTTTCCCTATTATTAACATCTTACATTACTATGCACACTTGTCACAATTAATAAACCAATATCTGTACATTGTATTAACTAAAGCCCATACTTTACTCAGATTTTATAAGTTTTCCCCTAATGTCCTTTTTCTGTCCCAGTATCCCATACAGGACCCCACATTATGCTTAGTTGTGTCTCTTGAGCTCCTTTTGACTGTGACATGTTCTCAGACTTTTATTATTTTGGGGAGTTTTGAGTAGTACTGGTGAAGTATATTGTAAAATGTCTTTCAACTGAGATTTACCTGGTGCTTCTCTCACGATTAGACTGGGCTGTGGGTTTTTGGGAGGAAGACCACGGACATGAAGTACCATTCTCATCCCATCACATCAAGGGCACATGCCACCGACATGACTTAGCACTGTGGATGTCAACCCTGATCACCAGGTAGAGGGAGTGTTTGTCAGGCTTCTCCACACCCTTGTCCCCTTTCCATACTCTTTGGGAAGGAAGTCACTATGGCAGCCCACATTTACGTAAGGGTGATGCTGCACCTCCTCCAGGGCGGAGTATCTGTATAAATTACTTGGAATTCTTCCACATGGGAGATTTGTCTAGTCTTCCCCATTTATTTACTTATCACCAGGGATTTTTTTCTTTTTTACAATTGCCGTGAATCATGTACTCAATAAACAGATATTTATTAAGGGCTTATTATATACAAGGCTTATTATATACAAGGCGTTAGTAATACATTTTTACTGAGCAATATTGTATTTTTTTCAGAAGCAACTCGCTTAACACTGGAGGGATCTGATGTCCTGTCCTGTCTCTGGTATTACCCTATTAGGAGGCTGCCAGCAAGTAATTTCACACCTAAACCTCAGTTTCGTCTTCTGGAAAATTAGACGGTGGAAGGGGATGGATTGTAACATTTCTTCCTGGCTTCAAATTGTCTACAAAAGGGAATTATTAATATCTGTAGTGGGCTGGCCCAACTCAGTGAAATCTGTGTTTAAAATCTTCCTCGCCATTTGCCTCAAGGAATGTATATTTTGTCTGCTGTATTATTTTCTTATGACTCAGAGCTAAAATATATATACCCAATGAAAATATCAAGTGGATGAAGTTAACCTTGTTAGTAGCATAAGATGTTTTATGACAAAGAAAAAATGCCAGACCAACTGCAAATGACTGCTTTATGGATTTAATAGAAACCACTACCTATGGAAAAAGTAACATGGAATACAAGCAAAGGAATTTGAAATCTGTTCTAATACCAAATCGAGGTGGTACAGTCACGGAAGGGCCCACGTGGACTCTTCCTCACTGTTATCTCTGTTGGGAAAGAGAAATATAAGAAAAAAAATGAAGAAAGCAGATGAAACCTGGGGGATAAAAAGCATTGTTTAGATTTGAGAGGAAAAAAGATAAACATTCATTTCTTGCTTCTTACAATGCTCCTCTTTGGCCCGAAAGAAGGAGGCCCGTAGGAGGAGGTCTCGGTGCGGAGTGCCAGTTGGCTCTTGGCTTCATTTTAGGGAAAAGGCGAAGTAACTTTTTTCTACGCCTGTCCTTTGCAAACTTAATCAGGATTTTCTGAGCAGCTAGCGTCTCTCTTTTCACTGATGAATGTCTTTTAATGCATTTCTTGCAAATACCATTAATGGATGTTCTTTCCAGTGTTTTCTGGGAAGATTTATTCCAGTAAACTCAGTAGTTGTCAAGGCAAATTATAATTTCACATAATTCAGTGCCCAGAGAGCACTGCACCAGTCCCTGTCTCCCTGTCCCCTCTCCGCTGCCAGCCATCCCGCCTTGGGCAGCTCGGTGACCCTCCCTAGGCTGCAGTTGCCTCTGAGGGAACATTTTACCTGCCTGTTCCCAAAGGAGTGACACGGATGACTCTGGAGCTCTTTCAAGCCAGGGCCGAGGGGATGCGGCCAGTGTCAAGTTTTCACAGAGTGCCTCCGACATGCAAAGTGCTTGACTGGGCATTACTGAGGAGAACTAAGTAAAATAGAGTGTCTAGGAACTTACAACTTCATAAGAGGAAAAAAACAAAACAAAACCACGTAAAAACAAACTATAATTGAAAGCAGCCTAGGTGAGGGCGGTGGGAGGAGGACCAGCCCTTCTGCCCCCTCCCCTGCAGGCCCAGCTGCTCTGCTCTGGCTGCAAGGGCATCTGAGGAGGAGGAAGAGGGGGAGGAGATGAAGCTGGGAGGAGCATTGAACAGGGCATATTTTTCCACCTGGCAATGGTGGTGGCGGCTCACAAAGGTGAATCCAACTTCCTATACCAGCCTATAAACTGGCAGTTAAGCCTCTCTCAGCCTTGTTTTCTGTCTCACAGCCTCCAGGCTCAGAATCGAATTTGCAAGAGGAAGGCTGAAGATAAGGGGCTGTCACCGTCAGACCAGGGAAAGTCCCTGGCACGTCACACTTTGTCACGAGCACCAGCCTCTCTCAGACAGAGCCCGCAAATATTGGGTGGTTCCCCAATATGTGGGCATGAGAAGAAAAGACCTTCTGTGCAGACGCAGAGCAAATTCCCCCACGAGTCTGCGGAGGAGGCAGGTGGGTGTGAATGACGAGAGAGCAGAGGCTGTCACCTCTGAGGGCTCAGGGCAGAGCACGTGTTCTCTCTAGGTAGAAGAGGTGAGCGGAAGGGGGAGACGCCAGCACTAAGGTATCACTCAGGGCGAGGTGATTTACATCTAGTAAATATCTAATATATTTAATCCTCATGAGATTGGTGTTAATATTCCCATTGCATTGATGAAGAAACACGAGGTTCCGGGGCCCTGAGTAATTTGCTTTAGTTCCTAGAATTAACGGCAAAGCCAGGATTTAAAGCAAGACTTGTCCAAATCCACAGCACAAGACTCTTCTATTGCTCTCCATTGCCTTCTGTGATGATCCACTCCATATTGTTTGAGAGATACTTAAACAGTCCTCACACCCGGAAGGGGAAGAGGGTGGGGAATTTTTTCCATTCATCTACCGATGTGCAGCTGGGAATTCCATTGCTTGACATTCATTTTTTAGGCGTAGTAGGAATGATCTCTCTTTAGGTAGCCCCCTTTGTAAAGTGCAATTGTCCCACCCCTCTTCCTGTCTCCAGACGACCCAGAAGTTGTACTTGACCTCTGCTTTCCCTCTCCCACAACGTTGCACTCTTCCTTTCCGACCTGGGCCTGGAAAAGTGGCTCCTGAGAAGTAGGGTGGCTAGAAGTGCCATCAATGAAGTGGTGACCAGAGAATATACCATCAATATTCACAAGTTCATCCACAGAGAGGACTTCGAGAAGCATGGCGTGGCTAGGTGTGGTAGCTCACACCTGTAATCTCAGTGCATTGGGAGGCCAAGGCAGGAGGATTGCGTGAGGCCAGGAGTTCTAGACCAGCTTGGGCAATGTAGTGAGACCCCATTTCTACAAAATGTAAAAAATATCAGCCAGGCATGGTGTTGTGCACCTGTGGTCCCAGTTACTCAGGAAGCTGAGGCAGGAGGAGCACTTGAGCCCAGGATTGGCCACGGCACTCCAGCCTGGGCAGCAGAGAGAGACCCTGTCTCTTGAAAAACAAAAAACAAAAAAAGGAAATTTGCCCTGAAGCAGATAAGATTTCCCAATGTGCACATTGATACTAAGCTCAGAAAAGCTTTCTGGACCAAAGGGATAAGGAATGTCCCATACTGTGTATGGCTGTCGAGAAAACGTAACAACCCAAACAAGCTCTACACATTGGTTACCTATGTACCTGTCACCGTTTAAAAAAAATCTACAGTCAGTGTGAATAAGAACTAATTGCTAATTTCCTGATTGTCAAATAAAATTATAAGACTGCAGAGAAAAGCAGAGAAAAGTAAAGAAAAGAAAAGAAAAGAAAAGAAAAGAAAAGACTCCTAAGGAAATAACGTTAGGAACTTTATTAAATATCAGCTGTCTCCTCTCACCCCAAACTAGTATCAAGAACTGTGATGGTTTTGAGGTTTTACCCTTCCTATAAGTTGGTGAGTTAGTCTGTTATCGTTTTGTAGGTAATGGAAGAAGACACGAAATACTTAGGCTGAGAGACAAAGGATGGCACTTCTCATGGCACAGTAAATAGCATAAGCATCCGTATGCTGGTGTCAGTTCCCCTGTTCCAGAGTCCCATGGAGCAATGTGGAGGGGCCAGACGGATGCTACACAGATAGTGGGTTTGTGTTCAGCTGAGGAGTACTGAGCTTGAGGAACCCACCATTTTGCAGCAAGCAGTAAGCAAGACTACTCTCTTTCCTAGACTGAGGCTTTACCTCATCCCTTAAAGTTGCCCACTGCAAGTACAACCCTCAGAAATGATCTGGGTAAAGAGAAGTCAGGGCCTTGCATTCTTGGCATTCTTAGGAGTGTGAGAAACCCTCAGAGCACACTCTGTCCCAATAAACAATCCCTTGGTCCATACTGTCTTGACTTCTGGCAAGTTTTCCCTAAGTATGTCACTCCATTTGCCATACTCATTAATCTGTCTGACAGAGGATGGGGACGATTCCATTCAATTTGTCTCACACAACATTTAATTAAGGTTAATCATCAAGATACATAGTCATCAACCCAGTCAAAGTCAAAGTGAAGGAGAAAATTCTGCAAGCAGCAAGATGAAAGCAACAACTAATCTGCAAAGGAAAACCCATCAGGCTAATAGCAGACTTCTCAGTGGATATCTTACAAACCAGAAGGGATTGGGCCCCATTTTTAGTCCTCTAGACAGAACAACTGCAATCCAAGAATTTTGTATCCTGTAAACCCTAAGTTTCATAAATGATGAAGAAATAAAGACTTTTCCAGACAAATAAACACCAATGGAATTTGTCACTACTAGATTGCCCTACAGGAAATACTCCGAACTGCGTTATACATGGAACAGCGCAATAGATATCCACCAGTTAAAAACACCTGAAAGTTAAAGCTCACAGCTCTTATAAAACAATAGCACAAGAGGGAAAACGAAACAACACAGTATCATCCAACGTGAAGAACAGAGCAGTATCCCACATATCAATACTAACACTGAATGCAAACGGTCTTAATGCCTTGCATAAAAGACATAGGCTGGCTGAATGGATAAACAAAAACCACACTCCTAGTATATGCTTTCTCTAAGAAACACATCTAACTCACAAGAACTCACACGGATTCAAGGTGAAGGGATGGAAAAATATATTCCTTGCAAATGGAAACCCAACGTGAGCAGGTGTAGCCATTCTCATGTCAGATATAATAGACTTTAAATCAACAGTGGTAAAAAAGGACAAAGATGGCCAGTGTATAATGGTAAAGGGAGCAACTCCACAGGAAGACATAACAATCCTAAATATATAAGCACCTAACAAGAGTTCCCAGATTCATAAAGCAAATTCTACTAGATCTAAGCAAGGAAATAAACAATGCCAACATAATTGACTTCAATACCCCACTGACAGAGATGGACAGATTATCAAAGCAGAAAATCAATATGAAACAATGGACTTAAATGGGATTCTAGAACAAATGGATGTAACAGACATTTACAGAACATTCTACCTAAAAACTACAGAATATACATTCTTTTCATCAGCACGTGGGACATTCTTCAAGATTGATCATATATTAGCGCACAAAACAAGTTTCAGCAAATTCAAACACTGTGCTGGGAAAACTGGGTAGCCACATGCAGAAGACTGAAACAGGATCCCTATCTCTCACCATATACAAAAGTTAACTCAAGATGGATAATAGACTTAAATGTAAGGCATGAAACCATAAAAATTCTAGAAGAAAATGTAGAAAAAATTCTTCTAGACATCAGCCTAGGCAAAGAATTTATGACTAAGACCCCAAAGGCAAAAGCAACGATAAAAACAAATAAATGGGACTTGATTAAATTAAAAAGCTTGTGATCAGCAAAGGAAATAATCAGCAGAGTAAATAGACAACATAAAAATGGGAGAAAATATTCCCAAAGTGTACATCTGATAAAGGGCTAAATCCACAATCTACAAAGAACTCAAACAAATCAGCAAGAGAAATCAAACAACCCTGTTAAAAAGTAGACAAAAGACATGAAGAGAAGTTTTTCAAAAGAAGATAGACAAATGGCCAACAAACATATGAAGAAATGCTTAACATCACTAATCATCAGGACAATGTAAATTAAAACCACAATGAGATACCACCTTACCTCTGTCAGAATGGCCATTATTCAAAAGTCAAAAAACAATAGACGGTGGTATGGATGCGGAGAGATAGGAACTCTTATACGCTATCGGTGGGACTGAAAATTAGTACAACCTCTATGGAAAACAATTTAGAGATTTCTCAAAGAAGTAAATGTAGACTTGCCATTCATTACACAATCCTTACTCAGTATCTACCCAAAGGAAAAGAAGTCATTTTTATCAAAAAGACACCTGCACCTGAATGTTTATCAGAGCACAATTCACAATTGCAAAGATGTGGAATCTACCTACATGCCCATTAATTCATGAGTGGATAAAGAAAATGTGGTATATGTATATATATACACCATGGAATACTACTCGGCCATAATGAGGAATGAAATAATGTCTTTTGCAGCAATTTGGATGGAACTGGAGACCATTATCCTAAGTGAAGTATCTCAGGAATGGGAAAACAAACACCATGTGTACTTTCTAATGATTGGGAGCTAAACAATGGGTGTACATGGGCACAAAGAGACATAAAAGTCATTGGAAACCAAGAAAGGAAGAGGATAGGGAGGGGTGAT
Organism: Indri indri; assembly: GCA_004363605.1. Taxonomy (NCBI): domain Eukaryota; kingdom Metazoa; phylum Chordata; class Mammalia; order Primates; family Indriidae; genus Indri; species Indri indri. The sequence continues at coordinate 22,412 of RJWJ010008397.1, forward strand.
GGATAAAAACTTACCTATCGGGTACAGTGAACACTATTCTGGTGATGGGCACATTAAAAGCCCTGACTTAAGCATTATACAAGGTATCCATGTTATGAAAACATTTGTATCCTCATAATACTTTGAAATAAAAAAATAATAAAAAGCTCAGTTGGTGGCCGTGTTGAGAAAAATTGAATTAATAGAATAGCCACCTGTTTACTTTTGAAAGAGCTGTACTTGGTGTATTGTCTCAGGAAGGTGATGATGTTGTGCTGGGAGGAGGCCTGAGGGATGGGGAAATGTAAGCATGTAACAAACACATCCATTCCATATACTAACTAGTACATTGAAATGTGGGAGCCACACAACCCTAAAGTCACCTCAACTTCACTTCTCCACCACAAGCCCTGTCCAAACCCCTTTGAAATTGGACATTGTTCCCCCCGGTAGAAATATGGACAAAGGAGTCTAACACGTGTGTGAGTTGGGGGTTATAGCAGCAGCAGTTAGGAAATCATTGCGAGGGTGGGCTTCCTAATGGGATGGATTTTTCTCCCCTGACTCCTTGCTCCGAGGTTAGTGCCCAAGCCCTGGCACTGCTTCCTCCCCCAAGTACCTCTTGGCATTTGATGGGTGCTCAGGCCCACAGGCCCCACTTTCCTATGTCCGTGCATGTTGCCACAATCCTTGGTACCGTTGGCCTCCACTGCACCCAGCACCCCTAGTCAGGCTGTGGCAGGGGCCAGGAGCATGAGTGTGGCTTGCTTTGCTCTATTTGCAAATGCTTTGCAACCACTTTTGTTCTTGATCGACTGCTTGCTTGTGGTTCATATAAAACAAACTTCCAATGTTTCTGATTTACCCGAAGCTCTGTAATGAATGGCAAGTTCGTCATTGCTAATACCATTTTTTTTCCACTTTGGGGACTCCTTGACTGGGCAGTTACAACCACACTGCCTTTCACCAGGCCGTGGGGCTTGCTGCCCCACTGTGCACTAACATCCCTTCCTCTACCTGCCTGGAGGAGAGTGAGTGAGCAACTCCACGGGGCCATCTGGGTGGCTCCTTTCAACCCTACTTCTCACCACTCAGCCTCGTTAACATGTAGGATAACGGGAGACTCTTACCTCCCTCACTTGCCTACTGCTTGGATGGGAGCATTCACCACCAACCCCATGGAGTCCTCACATCTCCCTGAATTCAGCCCACAAGGGCTTTGTCGTCCTCTTCTAGAAAGTCACGTGTCTGGCAGCATCTCATGCTCATAGCTGCCTAGCTGTGATTAGGCAGGGGGTTGATGCAGAGTATTGATGGGGAAAACAAAGAGAAGAGTGTAACTCGGGAAGATCAGTTACTTTGGAGAGGGTATAATTGTTGGCCCTACTTTGAGCGGCACAAAGACATTGATGTTTGGGGATAGAATTGAAGCTCTGAAGAGGGAGGTGAGAACCAGGTGTACTCAACGTATTATAATTTGTCCAAGCACAATTCTCTTGCATCCTCCCTTGATCAGAACTTACCTTATTCCTGCAGGAGCCTGCTCTGGATTAACTGTCTTATTAGGGTCTTTCAGTGTGTTAGTAACAGATAACTTTTTGACCAACACAGCAGATGGTATTCCCATTTGGGGATGATTTATTGAATCATTGAGTTAACAGAAATGTACCAGGATCTCACTGTGCACCAGGCACTATGGTAGACGCTGGGGATCTGAGGGGCTTAGAGTCCATGAGGACAGAGACAAGTAGAGACCCAGGGGTGACTCAGGCTGTCGCAGGCCTCACCCATGCCCAGTCTGTACCCCTGGAAATTAACCAGCTACCAACCTCTCAGATGGGGCGGGGTTGGGATTGGAGTGTCAAGCAAATAATCATTCTCCTAGTCACATCTTATTTCCCTTGGGATGCATTACACATTGTTTACAGTGAATTTAAAAATACAATAAATTGTAATAAAAATTTTAAGAGTCATTATTATTTATCTTCTTATTCAGAAAGTCCAGGAAGTCAAAGGCAGTGTTTACTGTTTGACTGGAAAAATAGGGAAGTATGTCCAACCACGGCCCAAATAAAAAGCAATTATAGAAATTCTGTGCTCATGAAATAAAAACATTCCACCACAACATTGTTTCTCCTCCACGCTGAGAAATTAAGTTTGAAAACTGACGTAAATATTGGTAATGCTGCTTTGATGGGCCTGAATTGCTCACAGTGAGGTTAATGAGTTAGAGACAATGATGAAAAATAAACATATCTAAGCTGACAGCAAAAGGGGGGTGACAGAATCCCTCTGGCTGGCAACAGACACAAGTTTGCAAACTCAGATTGGTCATGGAGGGTAAGATGGTATATTTGGTCCAAAATAATAACTGCCCAAAGAAATCAGGAAACATAGGAAAGTTCTTTACATGAAATGTGGTCTTTTATCATTATCCTTTGTTCAGCTACACTGGTCTACTTGCTGTTCCTTAAATATACCCTTTCTGAGGAGCCACCAAATATGCAAGATGCTGGTCTTATAGCCCAGAGTGTCCTCTCACCCAAACACTTGCCCTGCCTGGTAAATGACTTTAAATCTTTTTTAAATTTTTCTTTCTTTTTTTTTTTTTTCTTATTAGAGACAGGGTCTTGCTTTGTTGCCAAGGCTAGAGTGCAGTGGCGTCATCATAGCTCATTGCAGCCTCCAACTCCTGGGCTCAAGCAATCCTCCTGCCTCAGCCTCCCGAGTAGCCGGGACTACAGGCGCCTGCTATCACACCCAGCTGATGTTTTGTTTCTATTTTTAGTTGCCCGGCTAATTTTTTCTATTTTTAGTAGAGATGGGGTCTCGCTCTTGCTCGGGCTGGTCTCAGACTCCTAAGCTCAAGTGATCCTCCTGCCTCAGCCTCCTGAGTAGCTGGGACTACAGGTGCATGCCCCCACGCCCAGCTGGCACATATATTTTTATGGTTGAGCTGGGGGAAGTCGATGGTGGTGGTTGTCAGATTTTTATGGCATGTGGTTGCTATTGAGAGAGGTGTTTTGTTGGGGAGTGACAATAACAAAATATTGGGGAGTGACAATGACAATTGAACTATGACAATAAACCCAAGCTGTCTATGACTAAAATTTGATTGCCCTGTATATTAAGAATAACTTAGACTATTAATGTCTGCCATGGGATGTTGACTGTATGATCTTTTATTTAATTGTTGATAGCACTAGATCTAGATCGTCTGGGGGCATTTGGCCTCAGATGACTCAATGGTTATTTCACACTCACCTCTTTTTAATGATCTATCCCATCCCTTCCACACTCACTGCCCATGGAGCTTAATAAGGAATAAAATATACGACAGTGATTTAATCCCTTTAACCTACTGGAGGGAGAGCTCATGTTCCTCAATACCTAGAGAGGTCTGGCCTGTTGGCAAGCATCCATTCATTCATTCATTCCTGTGCATTCAACAAATATTTACTGAGTCTACAGTATGTCAGGCACAGTTTTGGGTTCTGAGCATATAACTGTGAACCAGGAAGCTAAGTTTAGAGGTTAGAGTTAAGTGTATTATTACTGAGCACCTACCAGGAGTAGGATTTAAACAAACCCAGTTGATTTCAAATCTTGTTTCTCAAACTCTTTCTAAAATATATGTTTTCCTTTTAGACTTATGAATATGTATATATGATATATTGAATTGATTCTTTAATAATTAAGGCTCTCTTCTTGCCTTGGGGTTCACAGTTTAAACATTTGTTCTTATACATTATAATAAATCCATATACAATTTTTATTTAGTTGTTATATTTAGAAAACAGCCTATACTTCATTAAAATAGTCATTTGTTCAAATTCTAATTCAATCAATCAAAATGAATTTATTTGAACACCACTGTCACTGAACTAAGAGGGTAGCTGCTAAGAGATATCAGAGTTTCAAAGAGGTTAAATAGAATGAGAAAGTTGACTTCGTAAGAAAGTGAGCAACAGAACACAACACATGATAGATACCAAATTAATGACATGAGTAGTGAGCACTATCTGAATTCAGAGCTGTGAGAAAGATCACCACCAAATGGGGTGGAATTTGAGCTGGGCCTTGAAGAAGAGTTGAGATTTCAATAGGAAGAGAGGAGGGGTGAAGCCGCATGCAGGGTGGATGGTATGAACAAAGACGGAGGGTCAGGAGGTACCTGTGGCTGGAAAACATCAAAGACTTGCAAAAAGAGTCCATGGCTTTCAGGAGCTCATTGTGTTACAGTAAAACTTGAGTTCCCAGATAAGAATGAGTGGCAGCTTTCTGAAAGCCCAAGCTGAAAAGCAGACAGAGAAATAATGGTTCTGGGAGGCAGTTTCTTTAACTGTGTAAGGCTTTAATCGCTTTTTATACTGCCAAGGAGAGCTATGACTGTCATTCATGATTGGACTTTTTACGTTTAGCTTGTCCACCAGGGGAAAAAAGTCTCTCTGGTTGCTTTATTCAGGTCAGTAGGGGCCTTCCCTGGAGAATTACTCTTTGTGGATAATTTCACTCACTGCCCAGTCAGATTAAGACCTTCAACTGCAGATAATGACATTTTCCCTGGATTGTTCCTTCTGTGAACTCTATTGTGACAGCTTATATTTAAAAGGTGAATTTATGTAAACTATGTGTCTGACGGGATTTTTAAATTTGGTGTGAAATGTGTTCCATACAGCTGTGACTCACACACAGGGTTCTGATGCTCCTCAGTGTTGTGGCCAAATGATTTCCAGGTCTGTAGAGAGGAAGCGCTGGAAGGCCACGTGACAGAGAGAAGCTGGCTTTGAGGGCAGGTGGTGGCCTGGAAGTCCTGACTTTTGAGTGGGTGCAGTAGATGCAAGGTCAGGGCCAAGAATACAAGTAGTGGTCCTCCACCACAGACCTCCCATCTCTTCCACCCTGGCTCTGTCCTTCACGCAGGAGTGCACACCCTCCTGCCCACATGTGTCCCCTACATTGGCCATTGCTCAGTCCTGAGGGTGTGCACCTTGACAGCAAAATGTTTGCTCCCCTAGGAAAAGGACTGCTTCAGCCCTAGAAGTGGGCTCAGGTCATTTGGGCAGGCGATTCTGGGACCTGGATGTCCAGAGCATAGTCTAGAAGGAGTGGGTGGTGTGGGCTCAGAGTGGGGCCATCCCCTTGGTCCCCTGGTGGCCTCACCTGCTGAGGAGGAGTATGGCCAGAGAAGACTCTGTCCATTGTGTTGCTATGAAGGAATACCTGAGACTGGGTAATTTATAAAGAAAAAAGGTTTATGGGGCTCATGATTCTGCCGGCTGGAAGACTGGGCATCTGGAGAAAGCCTCAGCTGCTTCCAATCATGGCAGAAGGCCGAGGGGAGCTGGCCCATGCAGGGATCACATGGCAAGAGAGGAATCAAGAGACAGGGAGGTGCCAGGCTCTTTTTTAACAACCAGCTTTCGCAGGAACTAACAGAGTGAGAACCCACTCATTATTACGAGGATGGCACCACGACATTCATGAGGGATCTGCCCCCAAGACCAAACACCTCTCACTGGGCCCCACCTCCAACACTGGAGATAAAATTTCAACATGAGCTTTGGAGGGCCAAGCATCCAAGCTATAGCAGGCCCAGATAAGACCCTCCAAAGCAGTGATGCCAGTGCCTGGGTCTATGGGCAATACCTGGAATTATAACTTTGAAAGAATGGGAGGACCGAGTCTAGCATTGCTATTTTGAGTGGCTCCAGGGAGGCAGGCAGATCTTATGCTCATGAGGTATCAGGCCCTCTTGAAATCTTGTGTCTAAGCCCAAATGGAGTTCCTGCTGTCATATGACACAAGTGGTTTTGGCAAGGTCCATTTTAATAGCTATGTGAGCAGGAATAAGCTCTTGGCAACAGGTTTTTTCCCTCTGCTGCTTGTATCTGTTTGGGGAAATGCCTCAATTTACAGGAACTTTCACCCTTATTATAGGAGTAAAAGGTAAAAATTGAGAAGTGCTTTCTCAGCCTCCTTTGCAGCTAAGGCATGTGATCTGGGCCCAACCACGCAACGCAGCTACCCAGGGCAGAGCTTCTCAACCGATGTGCTGTGGCCAAGTGGTGGATCATGAATGGGTTACAGGAATGTGGACTCATGGACTTCTGTAGTCCTCGGAAAGGCCTAGAAGGGCCGGAATGGCCAGAGTGTCACCTCTGACCATAAGCATCCTCATTTAACCCAGTGTATTGTCAAAGTACAATTTTCTATAGTGCCCTGGCATAAGAAAAGCTGAGAAATGCTGAACTAGGACCCTGAACTGGGAGCCAGTGACACACAGATGTGGAGACCTGGGGAGATTTTTCCCTCTGGCATGATGGTGTTTGCCACAAAGGTGTCACAGGCTACCCTAGGCTGAATTGTGGCATCTAGGACCTGCAGTATTTTCTCATAAGAACAGTTCTGTGGCATGGTTCTTCATTATTTCTGGAAATATTTTAAAATTTTAATAGATTTATTTTCTGTTTTCCTCAGTTACAGTTGTATAATAGCTATACAACAATAGCCGTTATGGTAGCTACAACAGAGAAGGGCTTTGGAAAGGGGAGCTGGTTATTAGGGTGAATCCTTCTCTTCTCTCCACTCCAGGGTGAATCTGAGGCAGCTGGACCCCTTATTGAACACAGATATTCCTGAAAAGGTAACATGCTACAAAATTTAGAGCTTGAAGGGATTCTGAAAATTCTTCTAGTTCAATTCTCTTATTCTACCAATAAGTAGCAGCAGTGAAATGACTTGTATACAGGTTCAGTAGTTAGTGGAATAATCTTTGGACATTCAGAACTGTGCTTTTCCAAAAGTTTCCTATCGTTAAAAAAAAAAAAACGGGATGTTTTTTTCCCTCAGAAAAAATGCAATCCAAACCAAGAATAAACTTAAAGCATAATTTTCAAAGTTAAAGTTTCCAGTTAGTTTGTTAAGGTATTGATGGAGAAATTGCTCTACAATAGATACCTCCGTGGAAACAGAAGGCTTTCCACTCAGGTGAAATATGATTTATTTCCATTATGTGAGTGTGTATTTCCTTTAGCAATGCCATCTCTCACTTTGTAATAAAAACTTGGACCATTTCAGTGTCTAGCTGTTTCTGGCATTCCCCTTTCCATAGGAAAGAATGCTTTTAATGGCTTTAAGCTGAAGCAAATACTTCTTTTCCTTATGCTTGTTAAATAAGCCAAATATATTCTTTGCTTTCTTGGAATTTTCTTGTATTTTATGTATTCGTTTTTGAATGCGAAAGTGTGCCAGAAAACCAGCTGACTGATGTGCGTGTTTCGTGCGGATTAGCAAGAAACCTTAGAGCTTCAGGAGGTTTAAATTAGGCAATTAAAAAAAGAATTTGAAAAGAAGAGCGTTTAAAAAACTTTTTTTGTTTGTGTGTTTTGTTTTGTTTTAAGCCAAATGAAAGATGGCTGGGGTGCGAGAGGGGAGCCGGCGGGTGGAAGGGAGGAGCTACCAAGGGGCAGGAAGAAACTTTGGGGGTGATGGAGCTGCTCTCATGGGAGTAAACACGCCTCAAAAACCAATTAAATTGTACACTTTGGGTATGTGCAATTTGTTCTATGTCCATTATACCTCAATAAATCTGTTTTAAAAGAACAAAACCACTGAAACAACAGTTCAGAGTCCTCTGTAAAAGACTCAGGAAAAGAGAGAGGACCAAAGCACAGAACATGTTTTTGGAATGGCCAGAGAGGAAGGCGAAACCATTATTAGTAAAAAGCCGCCCACGCAACTCCCAGGTGAACCCCAGACCAGATGACCGATACCATGACAAACGCCATTTTGTTACGAATGGTGCTGCTGATGGCTTCTTCCTAGCTCTGCTTTCACTAAACTCTTTGCCCTACGTTTTATGAGTTCCCTGATCATCTCTGCTTTGCTTGGTGGTAGGTGATGGGCCTTCCGTATATTTAAAAAAAATTACCTATTTACTTTTTGGAAGAGTGCAACAAGGATTTATGCTTATAAAATGTAATTCTATAATTTACCTGAAGGTTCCTGGAATGAGTAAACTACAGGTCGAACTCTCAACCAGCCTCTCCAGGGTGCTGCTCAAATTCTTACATTTCACGGGAATTCGCTGAAATTCCATCTTTATCAGTTGCTGTGTGGAATAAATGTGAGAGAGACTCGGAAGCAGAGGTAGAATTCCTGCTGAAATTGGTTAGAAATTGGTATTTATATTGAGAGCACAGACATCGACGGGGACTGTCCCTGATATATTGGGATATCTGGTCACCCTAGTTATAAGAATCTTTATCAAAGTATCTACCTTTATCAAAGTAGAAACCATGTGCCCAGTTCACCGTGTGTGTGTGTGTGTGTGTGTGTGTGTGTGTCAGCGTGAGCGATGTTCTCAAGGACAAAGAGCCAAGTGTGCATTTGCACACTGAACTTACCTTACATGGAGCTGAAGAGAGAACTGGCGGAGGGAAGGAAGGCGGGATTACTCACAGGATTCAGAGGACACAAGCTGGCCCTTGTGACACAGATGGATAGCTCCCGATGAGACCTTGGGTGAGCCTTACACCTTTCTTTATTTAATACAAAGCTTTGACTCGAGAGGCATCTGGGCAACATTTAAGCAAATCTCTGCACAATGACAACACTTTCCGACTCTCAAATTTGAATAAAACATTGCTCAGGACAAATGGAACTTTCTTCAATTCAGTTTCTTAGCTCTGTCATGATCTTTGCAGCCCAGCAATCAAAATTTAAGCAGAATTTTTTGATGATTTTTTTTTTAAATATTATTATAATTTTATATAGCTTGTACTTCCTTTTTGGCACTCTTACAGAATTGCCACTAGGCCTAAGTAGCTAGAATTTGAAAATGAAAGAGTAGATGAGGTTCTGACAGAGATGAGGATTAAGGGAAAGGTTTATGATATAAAAATATCTTTAATATCCTACCTGGGCATTAAAGTGACAGGACCTCTCTTGGATAAGCTTGCACGCACCTGCAATGATTAGGTTGCTTTACATCATATCGAATAGCCTTTCCTGACATGGCATGTCCAAGGCCCTCCACAATTTCGTTCCTGCTTATCTCTCTAGCCTGCTCTTGCAACCCTTCCCTGAGTCACGGTTTACATCCTATGTTTACGTTAAACTTCTCGCAGTACTCTTCCCCCAAAGCCCCACATAAAAGAAGGTAAAGACATTAAGAAGAGTTTTTTTGTTTTATTTTTCTCGTCTCCGAGTTCTTTTTGTTGCTATGTTCTCTGCCAAGAATGTTCTTCCTTCTACCGTACTCCTGCTCCTGTTTTAACGCTCAGTGGTCACTGCATCCAGGAAGCCCTCCCAAACTCCTTCCCTTGCTCCATCCCCCCAGGCTGGGTTAGGATTCTTTCTCTTTGCCTTCTTACTGTGCATGCAACTCTATTACTTTGTGCTGTATTATTTTGTAATTATATATATAGTCATGAGTGCATGAATCAATGTTTTTCACTATTAAATTAAAAACAAATTAAATTTCCTAATGTATGAATTTTATCCAAACTTTGTTTACTTGACATTACAAAATAATACCTGTATGACAAAAAAATTTAGAAAATTACATTATCTGAAGAAAGTCACCCACTAAAAAGAACATTCCTTCTCTAATGTTTCCATTTCTCCATTTTATTACTGACTACACTCTTAGAGGCTTTGCCACGTGTCTGCTATTCATTGCTCAGAAGGCAACGTAGGAAGGTGTGCACTGTGGTAACTCTAAAGACTAGCAGTAGGCGCTAAATAAGTATATGTGAATAAATGGGAGTTTATTCCAGTTTTTTAATATGTAGTTTCTTTCTCTATTTCCTTTTTCTTTCCCTCCTTTTTTAAAAATCAAGACTCAGATCTCTGGAGATGAGGGAGGGGCTTTCAGAGAGTACTATCTCAAAGGTGGTAAAAACCAACTTTTGGGAGACCACTGGTACATTTTTTTATTTCAAAAAATGTAGGGGGTACAAATATTTTTTGTAACATGGATGAATTATATCATGCTGAAGTCAAGGCTTTCAGTGTACTTGTCACCAGAATAGTGTGCACTGTAGCCAACGGGGAGATTTTCATCCCTTACCTGCCCCCGCAACCCCCGCCATAGTCACGGAGTTGGTTTTCCACACCAGCCTCTTCCCATCTCCTCACTCTGAAATGAACTGGACTCTAATGGCTGGCACAGTTGACATGGAGTGGGTGTTTCCAGGGCCAGATGAAATCGTACATGAACCTGAGAAAACAACCAGTTGACACATTTCCAAGAAAGACAGGTGTGCAAACGATTCCCGCTAAGCGTAGGTGCGATGCTGTTTACATTACAGCTCTTGAGCCGAGCTTTGCTTTCCCATTTCCTCAGAGTAAATATGTGTACGTTTTAGATATAAGCAGATGCACGGAATTTACATGCAACTGTGCTATCATCAGATCAGAATAACACAGGCTTTGTCAAGCCCACAATATTGGATCCATTTTTAGCTCTCAGTTTATTTCGTGTCAGTTTTACTTTTCTTGGAACTGAGAAATACATATTTGACTGCTTATTTTTAAGGAAAATGTGATAATGTAATGAATAGGAAGTGTCACCTCCAAACTGCTATTAATGGCCCTACAAAGTCATTTTTTCCAATGTTTTTTTTAACTGAGCAAACACAGAACATGTTTGGACAGCATCTTTATTCTTAAAGAAGTATGTCATCTCAATTAGAGGGGATCTGGAAATACTGAGGGAGAAAGCGATTAGAAAAGTTCAAATATATTTTATTTTTCAATCTTCTGAAATATTGGTAATTACTGTATGTTCAAATGGTAAGCTTTTAAAAAATTATAATTTATTCCAAAAGCTGAGAATCAAGACTTAATGTTTGTAGAATCTGTTCCCCAAATGAATGTCACTAGCAAGTTAGCAAAAAGCAGGGTAATGTACCCTTTAAATTTCCAAATGCAGTCAAGAATGTGAAGCAGTCCCATCTACTTATTAAGTGCACAGGAGTATAATTATTTTTAGCTATGTAGATAAACCAATGCAATTCGAGATGGCTAGAACATTCAAACTAAAATTCCAGGTCAATTATTCAAAGCACAAATGGGTAACTAGACAAAGGAAGGTGGCTCTGAATATATCATTCAAAGTATAATAGGGTTGAGTTTTGTCAAAGTCTTCCTCTGTAGAAGCCCAAAGCTTAGGAATAACAGTTCAATGTATAATGAGGAGGTACCATTTTGCAAGATGCTCTCTTAGCTATCCAAGGCTGAGTCACGTGTGCCTTCTGACTGTACATGAATGGGGCATGTTATTTGCAGTGCCTACTGACATTTTTTTAAACAGTAGAAACCACCCTGGCCATAGCCCCCTGCTTAGTGAGGCAGTATCTGACTATAGCTGTGCAAGGGTAGCTTCTAAAGGGACCAACATTGAGCATCATACCCAAGGCCAAATGTTAACGGTTTTGCCCTATGGGAGGAGAGTAATTAGCTAAATCGATCAGATAAGTTTCCTTCAAAACTGTTTCTTAGGGTACAAATCCCCCAAATTCCTTGGAAATGCAGAGTAGTGTAACCGCACCAGACCAGTCTGGCTCAACTTTTATATAACAAAGTTGTGAGTTGTTTTTCAATTGCCATGGACTTCCAGGTTGAAAGTGACGTAAACCGGGCATGCCCAGATTAAGGCAGTCTGAGCAAATCTCCGTTCTTGGTAATCAAGGGTCTAATGAATGTACCCGAGGGATAAAAATAGTTGCACAAAACCCTACAGCCACCAAGAGAGAGCAGTTATTAATCTGAGACTCTTAATAGAAGGAGAAATGGAGAAAAAAAGACAAGCTGGAGGTACTAACTCCTTAAAAGCACCAAACAAATGCAAGAGACTCTTTAGCCAATTCTTGAGGGCCCCCGTAAGACAGTAACGATATTAGGATCAATAGCAATCATTGAGGAGGGTATGCCTAAGATAATGAAATAGAAGTTCTAATAATTATTTGATTCTCTTACATCATTAGGAGGTCAACCTTTGGCCAGATAGGAACTCCCTTCCCCATGACATACATTTGGTCAAAAATCTTTTACTTTCTTAGAACTACTATTTAAAATTTGAAGTATCTGGATTAAATTAGAGGCACTAGAGATTTAGCTAATATTGACAAGTTCAGATAGATAATTAACATATATTTCACTTAAATTATTATTTTCTGGAAGGCGATAAATATGCATTTGTAGTCTTTCTTTGTGAAATGTACAAAGAAATATTTAATCAATGCTTTTGCTGGTGGTGGTGGTGGATGAGGATTACAATGAGAGTGCAGATAATTTTGAAGAACAGCATAATTCCTCTCTTTTAAGTGGAGAACTAATTTGGCTTTCTTAACCAGAGCTATTGCCTCATCAGTCAAACCAAAAGCCAGAATGGCAAGGGGATGGATATTTTATTAAGGGTATCAGAGATGTGCACTAATCTACAAATGCCCTTAGTAATAGGCTTTTGGATTTCACAAAACTTAGAGAAGTACAGCATTGTAAAAAGAGATCAAAAAGATCACACAAAATTAATTGTGTACAGATTTGTAAATTATATACTAAGGCCACGTGCTTTAATTACGTTGGCAAAGTCAGTTAAACATAATTGCATTTCTAGTTCATGTGCTTGCATAATTTAAATTTTATTAAAGCTTTAGCAATGGAACAAGTTTCAGCACATGCAAATAATTTTAAAGTGAATCTTTAGTCATCTCACATAATATAAAATTTAACATTGTCCTTGCATTTTGATGCCACTTTATCAACTTCCAAACAGGAAACATACTCAACCATTCTTATAACCTACAAATCTGGTAAACTTTTCCTAAAATTAACCAGAAATGGTGTATTCAATCACACATAAGTCATGCATCACAATGAAATACTAGCTTGGTTTTTCTAACTTAGTTCCTAAAAGCTTCTTTGCTCAAACAATTTTTATTAGCTCTCCTCACATTTATGAATATGCTTAATGTATACAAATGAGTACAAGCATCCAGACATGATACATAACCTCATTATCTTATATTTTCAATTTAAAAAATTCTCACCTCTTTTTGTATAACTTGGGTTCCCTCTGGCCAGGTTTGAATTTGAATCCTTTCAAATTTGGGACATGCTAAATTCTGTGACCTCATGAACCTAAATCATCACAGATTCTGTTACAGCTAGGTTCATTACCCATCAGTTGTGTGGCCTTGGTCAGCTCTCTCTCTTCATTTCTCAGTTCCTGATTTATAAAATGAGAGGGTGAGCAGATCAGGTGTTTTCAACTTGTGCTTTATAAAGCCCTGGTGTGTCTGTGGGTACCCCCTGAGGACCACTGGGTGGGGTAGGGGCAGTGGTCCGCAAGCTGCTGGGGCTCTGGGCTCCCTCAAGTACCTGCTCAAATGGAACAGCTCTGCTTATATCTACTGGATTTATTGGACTTCTCTGTGAATTTTGATTTGATGAAAGAGCTGTAAGGACAAAAAGAGGTTTGTAAACCACTAGACTAGATACAAATTAAGGCTCCTGCTTTATCCTAGAATTAAACTATTCTACTTCAAGAATTACAGTAATATAAAACACCTGAATGGGTCTGGTATGAACTAATGCTCAACAATCATCTGTTGAATGAATGGCATTCCTTCCCTTAAGGGATTTATAATCAAATGGAAAATCTTCACCAACTTAGAAGATCCTGTAGTTAAAATAATGCTTCTTTTTATCCTATTGTCATTACACCTTCAATTGTTTCTTAATATTTGCATTTTGTAAAAGCAAAAGAGAATGTCTAGGGATTCTGGGAAGATAGCAGAGTAGGAAGCACCAGGAATCTGTCATCCCCCCCTAGACAAAAATCACATTGGCAGAATTTGCCTGATGTAACTATCTTGGAACTCTTGAGTCTATAGAAGCTTGCAAATTTCAGGTGAAGGCTTGGGCAGTAAATTGAAGTTAATATTGGTCAATTTTAGCTCTTAGCAGGTAGCAGCTACTTATCCCTCACCCCAGCTCCATGACAGGCAGCTGTGCATGAGTTCCTGGAGTGGCTTGTAGGCAGCTTTCAGGAGCCAGGATAGGCAAAAAAGACCTTGTCCTCCAAATATTGGGGATCTATCCTTGGATCACTGATTGCTGCTTCAGATCACAGAGTTAAAGACAAAGAGGCCAGTGGCCATAGTTTTTGCTCCTCTACCCATCGTTGCAAACTCCTTCCCCTACACCAGAAGTGACTTTCAGATTTTCAGATTTAAAGAGCTGGTGCCCTTTTCTACCCCACTTCATTTTTCTTTTTCTTTTTTTCTTCTTTTGAAAGCCTGACATTAAAGACTAGGACATTCAAAAACAACTGCATATATGGGGAACATTAAAAAGTTCATGCAGGGAAATGCCTGGGCTCAGAAAAGACCTGAAAAGACCTAAAGTTTACATGTGAGGCTGATCTTTGGCACAGAGAAATCTTACAACATCGAAAACAATGACAAAAAACAGCAAACCCTGGGAAAGAGGGAGAACCTGAGTTCCAGAGTTACCATATTATTAGATTCCAACACCAAGTTTTCACCAAAATATCACAAGGTATACAAAAAAATAGGACTATCACTTATTCAAAGGAAAAAAAATCAACAGAAAATGTCTCTGAAAAAGATGTGATGGCATATATACTTGACCAAGACTTTGAAATAACTGTCTTAAATATGTTCAAAGAACTAAAAGAAGAAATGTAGAACGTCAAGAAAATGGTGTATTAACAAAATGGCAATATTAATAAAGAGATAGAAAACATACAAAGAAACCAAAAAGAAATACTAGAGTTGAAAATACAACAATTGAAATGACAAACTCACTAGAGGGATTCCAAGGTAGATTTGAGCAGGCAGAAGAAAGAATCAGCAAACTTGAAGATAGAATGATGGAAGTAAAATCTGAGGAACAGAAAGAAAAAAGAGTAAAGAAAAGTGAACAGAACCTAAAGGACCTGTGGGACAACCTCAAATGGATCAATATAAACATTGCGGAAGTCTCAGAGGAGAAGAGAGACAGAAAGACACAGAGAGAATATTTGAAGACATAATGGCCGAAAACTTCCTGAATTTGATGAAAGATATAAATATAAACTTCCAAGAAGCTCATAGGACTCTGAGTAAGATAAACTCAGAGACTCACATTGAGACACATTATATTCAAAATTTCAAAAGCCAGAGACAAAGAAAATCTTGAAAGCAGCAAGAGAGAAGCAACTCATCACATACAAGGGATCCTCAATAAGATTATCCATGGATTTCTCACAAGAAACTTTAGAGATCAGAAGGCAGTGGACCAATATATGCAAAGTGCTAAAAGAAAAAAACTGCCAATCAAGAATGCTGTGTTTGGCAAAACTGTCCTCCAAAAGTGAGGAAGAAATTAATCCACTCCAGATAAACGAATGTTGAGGGAGTTTGTTCCCACTAGACCTTCCCTACAAGGAATACTCAAGGGAGTCCTGGAGGTTGAAATGAAGAGATATTAGATAGTAATTAGAAGCTGTCTGAAGAAATAAAGGTATCAGTAAAGGTAAAACATGGTCAATTATAAAAGCTAGTATTATTGTAAATAATGGTTTGTAACTGTACTTTTTGTTTTCTACATGATTTAAGACATTAAAAGAATTATAATTTGGAGCTACTTGATGGGCACACATAGGCACAGAAGAAGTAAAAATCATTGGAAATCAAGAAGGGGGAGGGGCAGGAAGGAAGGGGTAAAAACATACCTATCGGGTACAATGAACAATAGTCAGGTGATGGGCACACTTATAGCCCCGACTACAGCATTATAAAGCTATTCATGCAACAAAAACATTTGTACTCCCTTAATATTTTGAAATAAAAAATAATTTAAAAAGAATTATTAGTCTAAAAGCCAGTATTATTGTAACACTGGTTTATAAATCCACATTTTGTTTTCTGTGTGAAGAGGTTAATGCATTTTAAAGAGTTATTAGTTTACGTTTTTGGGTAAACAAGGCATACAGATGTAATTTTGTAACACCAACAACCAAAAGAGGTGGGAATTGAGCTGTTAAAGGAACAGAGTTTTTATATGTTATTGATTTAAAGCTGATATAAATTCAAGTTAGGGTATTATAACGTTAGAATGTTAATGTAATCACCATAGTAATCACAAAGAAAATAGTCATAGAATATATATAAGAGAAAATGAGAAGGGAATTTAAACATTCCACTACCAAAAATCAACTAAAAACAAAAGCAGACAGTAATGCAGGAAGCGAGGAACAAATAAAATCTATAAGGCAAACAGAAAACAAATGGCAAAATGACAGAAGTAAGTTCCTCCTTATCAGCAATTACTTTAAATGTAAGCACATTAAACTCTCTAGTCAAAAGATAGAGATTGGCTATGCCTATAATCCCAGCACTTTGAGAGGCCAAGGCAGGAAGATCACCTGAGATCAGGAGTTTCAGACTAGCCTGGACAGCATTGTGGGATCTCATCTCTACAAAAAAATTTTAAAAATTAGCCAGGCATGGTGGTGTGTGCCTATAGTCTCAGCTACTCAGGAGGCTAAGGAGGGAGGATAACTTGAGCCCAGAATTTTGAGGTTGCAGTGAGCTATGATCACACTACCGCACTCCAGCCTGGATGACAGAGTGAGACCCTGCCTCTAAAAATGAATGAATGAATGAATAATAAATGAATAAATAAAATAAAAAACCTCAAAGCAAAAGACAGAGATTGACAAAATGTATGAAAAAACACACTCTAACTATGTGCTGTCTATAAGAGACTTACTTTAGATCCAAAGACATAAATAGATTGAAATTCAAAGGATGGAAAAAAATATTCACGAAAATAGTAACCAAAGGAGAGCAGGGGCGGCTATACTAATAGCAGACAAAATAGATTTTAAATAAAAAAATTTACAGGAAACAAGGACAGTATATATTAAGTGGTTTGCTACAGCAAGAAGATAGAATAATTATAAATATTTATGCACCTAATGACAAACCATCAAATATATGAAGCGAAAACTGACAGAAATGAAAGGAGAAATAGATCTATAATAATAATTGGAGACTTTGATATCCCACTCTCAGTAATGGATAGAATAACTAAACAGAAGATAAGGAAATCCAGGACTTAAACAACACAATAAACCAACTAGATCTAGCAGACATACAGAACACTTTACCCAACAACAATAGTATACCCATTCTTCTCAAGTGCACATAGGGCATTTTCTAGGCTAGACCATATGTTAGACCACAGATTACATCTCAGTAGATTTAAGAGGATAGTTATCATATAAAATATCTTCTCTGACAACAATGGGTGAAGTTAGAAATCAATAACAGAAGTAAAACTGGAAAATTCACAAATTGTGGCAATTAATCAACACACTCTTAGGCAGCCAGTGAATGACAGAAGAAAACAAAAGGGAAATTAGAAAATTCTTAGAGATAAATTAAAGCAAAGACATACCATACCAAAACTTATGGGTTGCAGCAAATTGGTAGTGGAAAGGGGGAAATTTATAGCTATAAACACTTACATTAAAAACCAAGAAATATCTCAAATCAAGAATCTAACTTTACAATTTAAGAAACTAGAAGAACAAACTAAACCCAAAACTAGCAGAAGGAGGAAATAAAGATTACAGCGGAGATCAACAATTTAGAGAATAGAAAAATAGAGAAAATCAAGGAAAGCAAAATTGATTCTTTGAAAAGATCAACAAAATTGACAAACCTTTAGCTGGATGACCTAAAAAAAAGATAGAGAAAATTCCATTACTAAAATAAAAAATTACAGTGAGGACATTACTACCAATTCTACAGAAATAAAAAGGATTATAAGAGCACGCTAAGGACATTTGTACACCAGTGTATTGGATAACCTAATCAAAATGGATGAATTCTTAGAAACACAAAACCTACCAAGACCAGTCATAAAGAAATAGAAAATCTGAATAGACCTATCACTAGTAAAGATATTGAATCAGTAATCAAAAATCTCCCAACAAAAATAAATCCCAGACATGATGACTTCACTGATGAATTATACCAAACATAAAGAAAAATTAACACCAATCCTTCTCAAATTTTTTCAAATATTGAAGGTAAGGGAAAACCTTCTAATTCATTCTATGAGGCTAGTTTTACTCAACAAACTGGAATAAAGGAAACTACCTTTACATAATAAAAGCCATATATGAAAAACCCACAGTGAACATAATAATCAGTGGGTGATTTTTTTTCTTTTTGATGTAGACATTTAAGGCAATGAACTTTCCCCTTATGACTGCTTTGCTGCATATCATAGATTTTGATAGCTTGTGTCCCCTTTGTTGTTCACCTTGAGGAATCTTTTGATTTCCATCTTAATTTCGTCATTGACCCAAGCAAGGATCATTCAGCAGCAGGTTGTTTACTTTCCATGACTTGGTGTAAAATTGGGTGTTTCTCTTGGAATTGATTTCTAGTTTTATTCCACTGTGGTCTGAGAAGATACATGATATGATTTCAATGTTTTTGAATTTGCTGGGACATATTTTGTGGCCTAAGATTTGAGGAATCTTTGAGAATGTGCCATGTGCTGATAAGAAGAATATATATTCAGTAGTTTCTGGGTAGAATGTTCTGTAAATATCTGTTAGATCCATTTGTTGTAGAATCTCATTTGAGTCCGTTGTTTCATACTGATTTTCTCCGTCACCTTCTTCACTCTGAATGTCCCCTGTCGCTTCTCCAATGATCCACAATGCTATTATGAGGAAGGCCTATTTGTAGGTGGGCATCCACCTGCAACTTTTGATCCTCTCCTTGGGCACAGCATGTGCAGGCTGCTTCTCGACTGCCATCTTGCCCCTCCCATGGTCAATTACTTTTGGTGAATTTTCAAACAGGTCTCAATCTTCCCTCAATTTACATGGTATTTATATTCCTGGAAATTCTTTTTTTTTTTTTTTTTTTGAGACAGAGTCTTGCTGTGTCCCCTGGCTAGAGTGCAGTGGCATGATCATAGCTCACTGCAACCTCAAACTACTAGGCTCAAGTGATCCTTCTGCCTCAGCCTCCTGAGTTGCTGTGACTACAGGCGGTGCCACTATGCCTGGCTAATTTTTTTCTATTTTTAGAAGAGAGGGGGTCTCACTCTTGCTCAGACTGGTCTCAAAGTCCTGACCTGAAGTGATCCTCCCACCTTGGCCTCCCCCTAGAAATTCTTTATATGTTAAAATGGAGCAAAAATACTTGTATTTATATGTAAAGTGGAGTTAGCTTGTGGGCTCAGATAATATAAATAGGTTTTTTTTTTCTTATAAAAAAGTCACATAGTAGGGGGACCATAATCCCTTGGGTGGGAGTATGGTGTGTCATCCTTGGCCCTAATTGAACACCACTGCCTGCATAATTAGTGCCTCTCACACTTCACATTTTTTATCTGTTGTATGCATAATCATGGAGTGATTTTGAGACCTACATGTCATTGGAAAACAATAAATAAGTTATGTCTTTGTGGCAGCTACTGCCATCAGGGAAGGGGGAGATATTTGATGTTGTTTAGCAAGATCATCATTGTACTTTATAATAAAGGAATCTATTTTTAGTTAGGCCTCCAAACAAGCAACTCTTTTTGCCAAACGACTGTATAAAATGCCCCCACTATCGTCACAATCCATTCATTCAACAAATATTTATTGAGCTCCCAGTAAGTGCCAGATATTGAGGATACCTGAGGGATGCAAGCAGACAGGAGTCCCTGTCCTCATAGAGCTAAGATGCTTATGAAGCTTCATGGCAATGAAACTATGGCCATCAAAGGAAATACCCACACGTACCTCAAATTGTAAAGAGAGAGTTGCTGCATCACACATTTCCATTAACGATTAACAGTAAAACAGGCTGTGAGAATTTTAGAGTATATAACATGGAAGCAAAAGCCTCTATCTGAGTCAAGATAGAGACTCAAGATTCCTTTCTTAAAGACTTTGCTTTGAGGAAAGGCATAAACACAGCTGAAGACTACACCTTCAGGTGAAGTTTGGATAATTTGTTTCAACACTATTAATAGGTTCCAAGAGATTTTCACATAATACTGTTCAACCCACACTCTGTACTTCACTGAAAGAGAGGAAAAATTCTGTGCTGTCGCTGTTGCTCTGTTGGAGAGCACAGTTGCCCCGGATCACCTTGGCTTGTGAGAAGTTATTGGTTTGGCTGAGATCCCGCTTTCAGACCACATTTCCTTGGATTTGGCAACTTGAGTTCTGGACCAATGACCACCTGGCTTGTTTGGACTGATTCTCCTCTCTGATGTGGTGATGTGGCCTCTGCCCAAAGCCACAGGTAAAATGTGCTTTGTCTCACTCCCTCCAGACAGCTGCCATGCTAGCGCGGGCTACATTTGGAAATCGAAGATCTGCCGCTCTATGAAATGTGTAGCCACAAAAATAAAACTTGGTGTCAGAAGCCCAGGGTTCAAATCCCTGTTGTCATTGCTTCCAGTCTGGTCAAAATGTGATTAAATCTGGTGCACACGAGACGGTGAAGTAGGTGCACATGGTGCCCCACTTGCCTTTCTTAGTGTGGGAGCTTCTGCCTGGGGCTGACCTCCTTCTCTGCATTGAGGTCCTGGGTACCTGTGTCAAACTGACCGACCTGAAGTAGACTCAGACACACCTGTGAACTTCTTAACCTTGCAGGGGTGGTGCCAGGCCTGGGGCTATGACGGTGTAACTGCTTGATCTTCGAGGCCTAGTAAAAGAAGATTACGGCTCTGCTGGCTGTGTGGGAGTCAATGATGCGTTGTAGCTTCCCTGGATGGATGGTGGGCACACGTGCCTGTGCTAATGAGAATTTCTTGCTGGATCATCAAAATACATTTCCCTTTTTGGGATTGGACCTTGTAGAACCTCATTCCTACATTTGAGGCTTCTGCGTCTATGTTTCATTGTCAGTCTGATTTCTCTCCAGATAAGAGATCTGGAAGAAAACACTTCTCCAGGAATCTTCCACAGAAAGTTGACTTCCACTTTCTCCCATATCCCTTTCTCTCCACCCCCAGGAGATTTTTATTGACGCTAAATATGTGTCTTGGGATAACTGGACTAAACTGGTTTGAAAGATCTATTTATGAACTCCTTTCAGTTTGTTTACTTCAATTTTGCGTGGGCCATTTTAATATATTTTTTGGTGGGTTAGACAAAAAACACACAAATCATGGTATTTCTATGACATGATAAATGTGCTAATAACCCATATTCAGTCTCTATTATGAATCAGATGCTTTCTATACAAGAGCTGATTTAATCTTTATAATGCTCCAGAGCAGGCATTATTATCCCCCTTTACAGAAGGCTTGGAGGGCTAAAACAGATTGTTTAAAGCCACATAGTTAATCAGCATTAGACCTGGAATTGGAACCTACGTAGGCTGAAGTCCAAGTCTGTGATCTTCCCACTACACCACGCTGGTTCCTGAATCTCCAGTTACCCTTTGGCATGGCAGATGAAATCAGTCCTATATGTGAGTTCCAGGTTAGATTCCCTTCAAATTTTCTGTGCAGGAATGGAGGATAGGGTACACGTGGTTCCAATTTTTACAAACCAACATGTTTCTAGAGAGCAAGCCAGGAAGCAGATTGTCACGTCGTGAAGCACACCGAGCATCCAGGACTATTTTTGGAGTATTGACTGTGAGAAGTAAAGGATAAAGTGATGAACAGTGTCAAAAGGTAGACAGACCCCAAGCCTGGGCTTCCTTCAATCCCTCCTCCCAGTAGACAAGTAATCATTTACAAACAAATCTGATTATGCCTTTATCACAATTTATAAATCTACTTTTATTTGTATGATTGTTTCATAAGTTAATGGCAGGCTCCCCTCCACCCTGCCTACCCTCGCCCTCTTCCCCGGCCAACTCTAGGCTGTGCAGGCCGAGTGGCTTGTCTCCTATATTTGCCACTGAATCCCTGTGCTTTCCCCAGTGTCTGGCCCGGATCCTCTGCACTGCAGGCTTGTCTCTGACTCCAGATCTTTGTACCGACTTTCCCCTCTGCCTGGAAAGCCATTTCCCCAGACACCTGCATGCCCCTCTCTCTCCTGTCATGCAAGATTCTGCTCAAATGGTCCTCCCTGGCTACTCTTTCTACAATAACACTCCCTGCCCCTACCCCAGGGCCATTACCTCCTAATGCTTTGCCTTTTTTATGAAAAAAATTCTTTTTCCTAGCACAAATTACTGACTGACATTATGTTATCACTTATTAAAAAAAAAACCTTTCTCAGCTAGACTATGAGCTTATTGAGGGCAAAAACTTTACTTCTATACCTTCAGTACTTATTAATACAATAGTGCCTGGAAATAATGCATGCTTAGTAAATATTTGATCTAATCAATCAATACATAAATACTTACTCTGAATTCATGAACAACTCCCAAAACTCATTCCTGAGCCACATCCCCTTGGCCCACCTCTGCTTCAGCTGTGGCTGTGGTGGACAATTTTTCTTTTTGAGACAGGGTCTCACTCTGTTGTCCAGGCTGGAGTGCAGTGGTGTGATCATAGCTCACTGCAACCTCAAATTCCTGCCTCAAGTGATCAAGCAATTCTCCTGCCTCAGCCTCCTGAGTAGCTGGGACTACAGGCATGCTCCACTGTGCCTGGCTAATTTTTTAATTTTTTGTAGGGACAAGGTCTCGCTATGTTGCCCAGGCTAGTTTTGAACTCCTACCCTCAAGCAATCCTCCCCGCTCAGCCTCCCAAAGTTCTCGGATTACAAGCGTGAGCCACTGTGCCTGGCAAATGGTGGACAATTCCTGGGAATGTGGATGTTGGTCTTCCTCAAGCATGGGCAAAACCCCATGCTTTTCTGCATCAGGTTTTCTCAGAAGTTGCCTGGGAAGTTGCCTCAGTGCCTGGAAATGCAGGGGAGATATTGTCCTTAGGAGCAAGCCTCAACCAGTAGAGGAAGGGAGATGGAGATAAATGTTGCAGGATCTCCTCTTTCAGAGGGGTGCTTGTGTACCATCTATGGAGCCCTTAATGCTAAAAGAGCAGGGTTGTGCTTGCAGTGGTAAGTGGCTCCGTTACGCACCCTTTAGGATCTTTCCCTCTTCCTCCCTCACTCTACCTGCTCCTTTGCTGTAGCTCCCTTGGATCTTTTTTAAAATATATTATCTGCCTTCGAGTCTTTGCACCTGGGAAACCCAAATCTAAACCCTGTTCTTTTCAACACTATTATCAATAACCCAGGTGTGAATTGTGAATACTGATGGCATATTTGTCAAATTTGCCTGAAAATAGTAGCAATAGTTTATGTTTGTACCAGGTTTTGTAGTTCGCCAAGTGCTTCCACTCAGGTTCACTAATATATTGCCTAACAGAATCATGATCCAAATAAGATTTTAAAAATAGCTGGAAAAATGAGTTGAATTGAAGAAATAAAATCCAACAGGAAAACCTATAAAAGCCAAGCCTTAGGTTAATAAAAACCCATATATATCTAGAATGGAAAGAAATAACCCAACCCTCACTCTGGTAGTTTTTCTTCATTAGTAGCCTTGATATTCCAACTCTAAGACTTGGTGATTCCCACATCCTAAGTGGCTGTTGACTCTTTACACATTACTTTGTAGCAGCAGGAAAGAAAGCCCAGCCTGGGACTGGGATGTACAGACAGCCTCATTGTGGCCAACATGCTTCACCTGGCATCATCTCTACCAGGGAGGCTCAGCATCAGGTGTGTGCCTGCAATGTTCAATGTGCAGCTGTCTGGGGAAAATCAAGCCCTGATTTGTAGCATATGCGTATTCCCATGGTGTAAACTTCTAGCCGATTTCAAGCTACAGATGTGATGGCACCAAGTCGGAGTTGGGAAGTGATATACACAACTGGCTCTTGCGAACTGCAGGGGCCAGCTCCAGCACTCCTCTGCTAGGAACATCATTATAAAAGGAGAGAGGGGGGCCACTTTGTTTCTTATCAAGTACTACCCCTATTAGACAATAATATTGTAAAGTTTCGATCTACTAATTCAATCCATTGTTAACAACATGCATAGATGTAACAAAAATCTAATGAGTATTTGTCTGTATTTGGGAAGTTTTGCCATCTGGCTTAGTCATCTTTGTAGATTTCCTATTGTCTAAAATCCCTGGCCTCTGTGAGACACCCTAGATCTTAAAAAATAGAGGATTTCACTTGCTAATTTGATATGTGAAGGACAGAGCTATGCAAACAAAACAGAAAAGACTTTCATCGTACTTCTGTGCACACAGGAATTCCATGAAAATGAGAGATGTTAATGGGAAGTTAATACTCCAATTAATTGGAAATTTCCAAAGTACGTATTCCTCCAAGGATCTGAGCTCACTTTTAATAAGAGCACCTAGTGTTACAAAATGACTGAAGTATTGAAGACTGTGTCCTAGCAACGGGCTTGCCTCTTGTCACTAATAGACACTGTCCTTGGAACCTCTGGAAACATTTTCAGATGGACCACACCTCTCTATGTTCTCTGCAAATGAGCTCATGAGCATTCACCTGAGGACACAGCTGTGGACATCACTGTGAACATGTGTGCATGGAGAGTTATCTATGAGCACCCAGGCAGGCCATGCCCTGTAGTAAACTGCCTCACTGTGACAAAACCCCCAAAGACAGATGTTTCCTACTGGACAGAGCGTACCACAGAAAGTTCCATCAGAAATGTAAATAAGCAGTTTTGAAACAATACTCAGTTTATGAAAGGTTTCTCTAGAATAGTAGTGTCTCATTATTAAAGCCAGAACATGAAAGAAGGACAACTGTTGTAGTAAGTGTTCTAATTTACACGTTTTCCCCATTTATCCCAGACTGAAAACATGAAAGATATACAGAACAACAGAAGCAGCTAATTGTAAGACCACCCAAATATAGAACTAGTGCTTACAAGAAGCCTTAGGAAGAAGCCCGTGAATATTCTTAATTATTATCAGGTGTCTGGGACTTTGTGTACTTTTAATGAACTTGATGATGAACAAGAAGCTGATTGTTTGAGATACAGAACTCTTTTGACAAAGCTAACATTGATTTTTTCCCCCTCTTTTAATAAAACACGTCTCTTGAAACTTTGAAAACC
This sequence comes from Indri indri, assembly GCA_004363605.1. Classification (NCBI taxonomy): domain Eukaryota; kingdom Metazoa; phylum Chordata; class Mammalia; order Primates; family Indriidae; genus Indri; species Indri indri. The sequence continues at coordinate 47,508 of RJWJ010008397.1, forward strand.
TCAGCTCTCTCACAAATCTATTTGATTTTTTTTCTGAGAAAATCCCTTAATACAACGCCCACAAGTAAAGGCAAAAACAATATAAGAGTAATTCTTGACTTGTATGGAGTACTTGCCTTATGTGTCACTCATTATCTCAGTCGATGTTCACGTGCAACTCTAAGATGGGCGCTGCTATTTATAGACTCCTGTTTAGAGCTGAGGAAGGTGAAGCTTAGAGTGGCTAAATGACTCGCTCAGGATTATCCAGATAGTAAGTGGAAACGAGGAAGGTGAGATTTGAAAACACGCAGTCTTTTTCTCAACTGCTACACAAAGTCTTCCTAAGAGGTTCAAGGAACTCCACCCCCCCCCAAAAAAAATAACATCGTGTGGGAGATCCCTTGTCCTTTTCTTGACATTTTGTCCTGGTGAAATCTTGTTCAAATCAAAGGTAGCAATAGTGAGGGAAGGCAGCTGGGAGAAGGCAATGGAGATTAAATTGGAAGCGAGATAGGAAGAGTCGGAGTTACTATTCAGACCCTCTATTTGCTATTAATATTTTGCTATATTGATTTTGTCAGATTTTTCTGATCTCCTTCCCCCATCCCAAAGTTGAACTGTAGCTTCGGCTGCTGGATTTCCCCAGAAGGGCATAGGTCCTTTAAATTCAAGGGCCACTGGTGTTCTCTGTTGGCCATACCCTAGGGTCAGCTGCGCCACTAACCATCTGTAGTTTGGCTAACTCACATGACTCCAGCAGCAAATACAGAATATTACTTTGCCATTACTTTCTCTTGTTTTCTTAAGGATGTTATCAAGGAGCTAATTTGATCAGTTGAATAATTCCACCACTGTTGAAAGCATCAAGGTGTAGTTACCAAAAGACAAATGAGAATAAAATATAATTCTTGCTTGACTGTGATGGGAATTGGTAAAGCAATTTTTTCTGTGTCTCTGCAAAATTTCAGATCAGTCCTCTAGCACCTAATTTGAAAGTGGGTAGCCATGTCTCTCTTCCAGGCCTGGGCACCTCCTCACTCGATACCCTGCCCATTGTGCCAATTGTTGACTAAAGTAACATTCACTCATGCAATTGAGGAGACTCAACTCTTGGCAAATGAGAATCACCTCTGTTCCTTGGCAGGTCCCTGTGAAGGTACCGTGTGAGTAGCACAAGGCAGTTCAGAAATGGGGGAATAAAAATGATTTTCTGCATTATTTTCTGTAAGTTGACTTAATTATTGTGGCTATGATTGAATTATCTCTAAAAAGTAGCTTTTTTTTTGGTGCACTATGAAGCAACCTGCATTGAGGGAGTTTTGTGTGTGTGTGTGTGTGTGTGTGTGTGTGTGTGTGTGAGAGAGAGAGAGAGAGAGAGAGAGAGCGAGAAACAGTATGGGAAAGTCAGTGTTGATAGACATTTAATACAGCATCGAAAGTTTTTCTGGTATATAGTACCCAAGTATCTCTTTAATTGTTAGAATTAAAGGTAAGAATTTCCTTCCTTGAGCAGGTCCCATTTATTATTTCTCCTCTTTTTTTTTTTTCTTATACATATACCTGCCACTTAGAATGTGAATTTATATTTCTAATAATTTGTAGTTGACAAATCACATTCACACACATCATGTTGTTGCTCTTGGCTCTAACCCTGTGAGTCGGGATAGACTGGCGTGATTATACCCATTTAATAAATGAGGAAACTGAAGGTCAGCAATCTTGTGACTAGATCAAGTTTACATACGTAGCAAATGTGCCACCAGTTCAAGCCAGGTCACGTGTCTACCTCAGTCTGCTTTCCACTAAACACACAGCCAGCGGTCTGTTTATTGCTGGGTTTGGGGTTTTTTGTTTTTATATCTTGGGGGATGAGGTTTTAGCCCACAAAGTAAGAACATAGTATCAGCCAATCATAAAAACACAAACTAAAAAACAACTATTGTGTTCCGGGATGTTAGGAGAGCAACTGTTCCATGCTACACAGAATCATACTGTTTCCAACTTCGCTTGGCACTTAAACTGAAAAGACATTTTAAAATGTTGGTATCATCACTCTCATGACATTAAAATTGACCAGGTCTGGGGTAATGTGTTTGGACAACTCCAGATGTTGTTCTTCTAGTGGGTCATTTCCCCTCATTGTATCCGCAAAGCGGTTACTGAAATGAAAAACTATCCCTGTAGATTTCTGGTACCTGATTGAAATTTTCCTGGATGCTTTTTTACTTCCTGGCAGCAATTTAATTGATGCGGAAATATGATCTGAACATGGCTTTTGGTTTTGACATGTCCCTAAATTACAAGATTCATTTCCCCTAAACCTAAGAGCTGGGATGCATAGACAGATCTGAAAATATCCTTCAATAAAGTTTATGAAAAAGTGTCTACCATAAAACGCTATTTTGACAGCTGTTTAAAACATAAGCAGCTAAAGTGAACTTACTTAAGCCCCCTAAATTTTATGTTTTTGAACTGATGGATTGCATGAAATTGCCTCACTAATTTGATTTATCATTTATGAGTTCACACTTTCAAACCTAAATATTTATCTTGAATTACATCACAAAAGTCTATAGAAACACTTAATTGTGCCTTTTTTGGGAGTTGTGATGACTTTTCAAAGAGATTTTGAATTATTTCTTTTTTCACAGATTTATTAATCTATCCACCCATCCATGTTTGAACTTGGGGTGTACAGATTTGATCCTTGGTATTGTTAAAGACTTCAGCTCCATGGACATTTGTTTTAAAAAAAATTACAGCTTTATTGATATGCAATTTACATGCCACACAATTCACCTGTTGAAAGTACACAGTTCAGAGGTTTTTAGCATGGTCACAAGAGTTGTGCGTGCATAACCACACTCAATTTTAGAATAGTTCATCACTCCCAAAAGAGACCTCATACCTATAAACAGTCCATTAAATAGTCTTTTGTATATTACAATGATCCTGAAAATTTTGCCCAAACCCAGCAGATTAATACATATATTTATCTCTGCTTCATCCCAAAGACTGACAAAAATAGCAGTAAAATAATTTTTTTTTAAAAATACCATAAAACCCAATTTTATGGGGCTTTGTAACCCCCTCAAATTTATATGTTGAAATTCAAACCCCCAAGGTAATGGTATTTGGAAGTAGAGCCTTTGGGAGGTAATTAGCTGATGAGGGTGGAGCCCTCATGAATGGGATTAGTGCCCCAGAGGGACCCCTTGTTCCTTTCTCCAGGTGAGTTTAAAGTGAGAATATGGCTTCACTTCCAGTGAGGAAGCGATCCATCCCCAGACACCAGATCTGCCTTGATCTTGAACTTTTCAGCCTCCAGAACCATGAGAGATAGTTTCTGTTGTTTATGAACTATCCGTTATGGTATTTTGTTATAGCAGCCCAAATGGGCAAACATACTCAAGGACAAAAAGAAGAGACGAGATAACAGCAAGTGATATTGGAAGATTTTGGAAACTGGACAGTAAAGGGACAAGCACATTGAAAGCTAAGTTCCTGCCGGGGATGGTAGGTTCAGGTGGCAGCATGTCAACAACAAGCTGACCTGCGCCCCAGGAAGTCTCAGAAATTTGGGACATCTGCAACCCGAAAGCAGAGGTGTTGAATGGGGCTGTGAGGTAGGATCCGATTATTAAGGAATTGATTGAAAAACTTTCGAAAGAGGAGGTAATTCCTCAGGCTCCTTCCCCAGCTAGGTGTGGCCAGGCAACAATCCTCATCCCCAAATTAAGCCTTCCCCTATGTAAAAAATAAGGGTTATTTCTGCGGCTGCCTGAGAGTCCAAGCACGACCAAAGGTGGGAGTGAGTGAGGTGCTGTATTGAAAACAGGGACTGAATACAAATCTTTCTACTGAAAGATGAAACTCTGAGCCTCTTCCACCACCTCCGAGTGCCAGGTTTAACCTCCAGGAAGGAGATTGGAGGATTCCCTCCCCTGGGAAACTGCCTGTCCAAGAAAAAAGATTCACAAGTGCTGACATTTGGGGATGTCACAAAGAAAAGTCTAACTATCCTCTTAGTCACTGTATTGGTCAAGTCAGCATTCAGAGGAATAGAACCAATAGGATCTATTTATTTATTTGTTTATTTCTGCACTCATTCATTCGTTCATTCATTTGGTATAAGGAATTGGCTTATGCATTTATGGAAGTTAACAAGTCCCAGACTCTGTGGTTGGCAAGCTGGAGGCCCAGCAGAGCCGATGGTGTAGCTCCAGACCAGCTCCAATAGCTGAGACCCAGGAAAGCCAATGGTGTAGCTCCAGTCCAAAGGTTGGCAAGCTCGAGATCCAGGAGGAACTGACATTTCAGTGTGAGTCCACTGAAGGAGGGTCAGTGTGTTTGTTCTATTCAGACCTTCAGCTGACTGGATTAGGCTCGCTGACATTGAGAGGGCAACTTGCTTTAACTCAATCTACCAATCAGAGTGTTAAACTCATCCAAAAACACCCTCACAGAACTACCCAGGATAATGTTTGACCAAATACCTGTGCACAATCAAATTGACAAGTAAAATTAACCATCACAAGCCCGCCTCTTGTTAACTTGACATGCATATGCATCTCATGAAACCATACTTAATCTCCAAAAGAAGACAATAACAAGGCCATAATTCTGCTTAACATGATATAGCGATCATGCATACAACCAAACATGCACTAACTCCTTCCCTAGAAGAGGAGGTGAAGTCCTTGCATGATGTTTACTCTTCTCCTTGGTATCCCATAACTTAAACACCATGATATAAAATTAACAATACATAAAGACTGCGATATGAAGTCAATGCCTCATATATCATAGGCTAAGGGAATAAGAGAGGGAAGAAAAATATATCTGCTGTACTGTACACACACACACACATAATAAAATAAGGAGGAAATACTCATGACCATTACAGTCTTTGTTTTTGTAACTGGTTGTGTGGTTGTAGCTGGTATTTCCCTTCTTCCACTACCCATTGTGTATTCCCTTTTACCTTCAGCTGGTCATGGTACTTTACCTGGCTGGTGACCCAGATCTTTATTCCTGAAGTATCTGAACGAGTAAAACTGCCTGGATTGGGTCGTTGTAGTTTCCTATTGACCTTAACCACAGGGTTTGGTAATGCTAAAAGATGCCCTCGGGAATCTCCTGTATTCTAGACATACTCTTCCCTACTTCCACTGCAGTCTCATTTCCCCTGGGTAGTCAGGATTATTCCCTCAAGCCAGCATAGTTACTGCTTTGTTTGCTTGTTGATTCAGAGGCATGAGAAGCTCAAAGTGGCTGGGTGGTTGTCTTAACTTCCAGTTCAATGGAGCTGCTGTTGCGTCTTCTGCTGGAAGCATTCCTCCCTTTGCAACTAAGACCTCAAGGTCAGGAGAGCATACAGTCTCCAAAACAGGAAGCAAAAATTTTGTTAGTGGGTCACTAGGGGTAATAGTGAGTGGGGCCTCTTCCATTTCCACCCTTTGATTCCTGGACCCATAAATCCTGGCTATGGGAGAAACAGCAGCACATATTGGATGCTGACTCAGAGCATATACAGCCTTCTGGAAAACATTGCTCTAGCCCTGCAAAATATTGCCACCTAATTGGCACTGTAACTGGGTCTTTAAAAGATCATTCTTTTCTATCAAGCTAGCTGCTTCTGGATGGTGGGGAAGCAGGTAAGACCAGTGAATTCCATGAGCGTGGGCCCATGGCCATAGTTTATCTGTTGTGGAGTGAGCTCCTTGACCAGAGGCAATGCTGTGCGGAATACCAGGATGGTACATAAGTCATTCTGTAAGTCCACGGATTATAGTTTTGGCAGAAGCATTGCATGTAGGGAAGGCAAATCTGTATCCAGAGTAAGTTTTTGTTCCACTTTGTTCATGAGCCCGCTGGGCACTGACAGGGGTGGCTGGAGAAAGAGGCTGACTGGTATCTCCAGAATGGGTCATCCTGTTCACCTGATTATTATCCTATGCTGAGGATTCACCCTTTGGTGAATATTCACATGGGACACAAATACCTTCACATTCTTGGCTCATTCAGCAAGGATTAACCTCATACCTCTTCCCCAAATTTCCTTGACACCAATATTCCAATCATGTTCTTTCCAATTCCCTGACCATTCAACCAAGCCATGGGCCCCAGCCCGTGAATAGGTGAATAATC
>RJWJ010008398.1:0-53679 GCA_004363605.1 Indri indri
CCAGCTGAGGTCAGGAGGGCAGGACAGCCAAGCCCTGTATTAATTAACCTAAATCATTTGAACATCACTTCTGATTTTCAGTCATTGCTGTCTTCCTAAATTGACTGATGGGCTCTGCTACTTCTTGAAGGTTCAACATAATCATGTCATTGTTACTTCTCAAATGTATTTCGAAATGCAAATTTCAGAGTTTAAAATTAAATGTCATTCTTTTCAGACCTGCAGGTTTACATGTGTACACACACACACACACACACACACACACACACAAATTAATGATCAATCTAGAACGTGTAATGCACCGTAGTTGATGAGAATAAAGCCCTATAAATATAGCACAACAATGCATATTGTTCAGGATGGTTAAAAAAGACAATTTAAGTGGAGATAGCTTATAAGCCAACAGAGCTATGCAAATGTGAGTTATTAGAATAGAGCCTTGATTTTTTTCAAGGGATATATTTTGAGATCTTTGCAAATTTCCGAATTACTGGGAATCACCAGAGTGTGTATAATAACCCATAAAGACAGTAAAGGTGACCATCGGTACCTAGACAGCAAAGATACAGTACAGTAAGGATGCTCCATGCGGAAGACAGTCTTTACAATGACCAGTAGAGAACAACAAAAAGCCTCACTATGAAGCTGAGGGACGTATCTGCAGACCAGACTTGCTCAGACTTTGAATGATGCCTCAGCAAAATTCATACTCGTCGCCGGCTGTGGAGTTTTAAGGTATTTATGAATAGTCCAAGGGGAGGACTGGAGTCTGGAAGTGCCATGAGCCCACTGTGTCGTTTGTGCAGTCAGGATGGGAACTCAGCCTCCCCATAGACAGCACAGGTCCAGTTACCCACACCCTTCCTGGGTCCAAATCAAGAATTATAAATTTAAAGAATTATTAAGGAGTGGGATTTATGGACACAGCAGGTCTTAGGGAATTAAAATAGCACATCTCCGGGTTTTGAACAAGACTCTATTTCTGCTCTCCTAATACGGGAGAGAAAGCATAAACATGATGTGTTCTGTTTGAAAAATGTTAAGTATTTTGCCGCTGATCTATTTTCCTTTGATGTGGCAGAGAAATGCTGCTATTAAAAAATTCCAAGAGCATGTCAAAATACGGGAAAATCAACTGGTTGATGTCTTAACATCCCCCAATAGCTTTAAAATCATTTGATTTTGACATGGATAATGAAAATGTTCAATCATTTGTCAAATAGATACATGTTAGGGAGCTTAAGTTTATTGTTGTAAGGCAGGTAATAGTGTAATAACCACCATTATGTAAGCAAGCTCTTAATAAATATGTTTGTCTGCCTCAGTTCTTTACTAGAGATATGCGAAGCACATATCCTAAACTGGGGAAAAAATATTTTCTGAACTCTGAAGGAAAGGAACTACTCATTTCCTGATGGATTTTGATTACATCTATATTTCAAATATTAGATTCTACTCAATTTAAATATGGAACATTATAAGATCATTTGTCAGTGGCTTAGAAACTTTACAGGCTAAGTAATGTACTTAAATTAACAAAATATGTAATATCTCTGAAATGAATCCATTTCTGAAAATTCAGTACTTGGTTTTGATCACTTAAGTTACCAAAAGAAAATTTTCATGCATGTAAATTTTAATTACACAATAAATTACTGTGGTCTGATTCATATCAGGTTATATACATATATATACTATTTTTGTTATCTTTTTTATTTAAGGTGCAATGCATCAAGTGCAAGCATTTTTGCTATCTTTATATCATGTCTTGGTTCCATTGTATTTTATATATTATAATTAAATATTAACATTTAAAATACATGGAAATTAATTGTATTTGAATAGGCCAGGTTACACCTTATCTCTGACCATTTGAAAGGTTAAAATCTCTTTTTGCTAAGACTTTCATTTTAAGGACTAAAATAACTGTGGTATAGTTAGAATTTTTAAAAATTAACCGAATACTTGTCTCAATTCTCCACATTATCATTCATAGACAACGGAACGTGAAAAACAGCCAAATGTTAACATTTAAAATCAGAGCCCTCTGCCCCAAGGTGTCTCCTGCTGATGGATGCATTTTGACAAGGCGTTCACACATGGGCCACCACACTGGCTCAGCTCAGAACTAAAACACAATTAAATGGCGGGATGTGTTCATCCGACAGGAAGTTGTGTCACAGCTCCTAAGGTTAGGCATCATTTTATCTTCTCAGTGACAGAATTCTTCTTTCAAAGCAAAGAAATTTGAATGAATTTCAAACATGAATTTAACTGCTATCTTACGTTAGACACGTCTGTATTATGTCAATATAACACATGTCTATCTTATTTTAGACATGTCAGAATGACACATATGAATGGAGAATTTATAACAGACGAAGCCAGGAAAAGCATTAGGAAAAAAGTGGAAGAGTCCTCAAAACAGATCTAGCATGTGTAATCCTCTAAATGATGAAATCATTAATCATGGATGACCATGTTTAGAACAAACATCCAATTGACTTCTGCTTCCAGAGAGCCCAATATCTAGTGCCGGTGTGGAGAAAACAGACTTTGAAAATGCTCAAAATGCTGTTGTATATTTTCTGTGTTCGATGATGACGAACAGAATTGGAAATGTTTCTGGTAATTTTAGCAATTAATGGAGCTGTTGGTAGAAATGCACCAAGGGAAAGATGGAGGGAGAGCAGGTCCCGGGAGGCAGCTTTCTATTAAACATTGCTATTTCCCTTGGAAAGTCCCAAGGCAGCAGGAGGACACTAACAGAGCTGATATTTTCCATGGGGTACCCCTGGGAATGCAAAGATCATGGAGAAATTGGTTAATCCATCAGCAAATTCAGACTTAGGATTAAGACTGTATCCCGTAGTTATTTGAGAAAAGCTGTATTTTTGTAGCTAGGATAACAGGTCTTAAGAGAAGAAATATTTTATATTAAGGATTCTGTGTGGGTTTGACTTTGAAAAAGTAGCTCACTCTGCTTCAGCAAAGGCCAGTGTGTGTTTTCTAGGTGTCCTGCCCTAAAATAGGAACAACTGCTGGTGTTTCTATTATATGTGAAAACTCAAGACTGGCATCTCATGCTGATGCAAGCAATGTGGACACGTGTGGCCCTAAGATCCACAGCATATACTGACATAGACTCATCTCCTATCGATACCATTCATACCCCGGGATGGGATCACACGAACAGTGTGATCACATGAGGCATGCCACTTAGAGGGGACTACAAAAACACTCACCAGACAGATGTGCAGTGCTAAATAATAGTAGAAGTCAACGCGGTCACAGTCAAAGGGAACACAGAGACAGATTTCTATAGGTTTCATTGGAAAAAGAGATTGATTCCCAACTGGAATAGTGAGGAAAGCCTTTCTGGAAGATTCCAGGCTGTACCTGGCTCTGCAGGTTGCATTTCTGAGTTCCTGCCATGCTGCCTCCCATGACTGCTGCATCCCATGGGTATATATGAACTGCTCTTCATTGCCCCCCTAATACAGGCATTCGTTTCCTGGAATGAATTTTTCAAAAAGGAACACATACCTATAGACAGTGCATCTGCCAAGCTTTGAAAACCCCGCTGCATTTGAGAACCCTTGCCAGCTTCCAGGTTTTCGACCAGAAGTATTTCAACATTGTCTTAATTAAGCCCACATCAGTCTTGCTTTGGTGCAAGGAATATGATATTCTGAGTGAGGATAAAACATAAGCTGTCAGTGAATGGCTCATTCATTCCCTTAGCAAGTACTGAGTGTGTCTGACACAGTTTCGAAGAGACAGAACGAGCCCAGCAGGCAGTCCAGAGGCAGACAAGGAGTGATCACAGTAACACGAAACTCTTATGTAAAATGCAAGGAAAAATAAAAAAGCATTAGTGATGCAGAGATGCGGTCTGGGTTGGAGGAAAGCAAACATCCTTGAGATATTCTGGGCACAGGTATAATTTAGCTTCTGGTGCTTGATAAATAATAAGAGAATTCTATCAAAGTGGAAATCAAAGACTGCCCCAGGGACAAAGTAGCTCATGAGCCCTTCAGGTAGAATTTGAATTGGGGAAAGAATAAATGTGCTCTGAGTGGAATAAAAAACAAGAACTGGAAGCAAACTTGCATAAATATAAGGAATATCTTCCCTCTCCCATCTTTGAGTGAGGGCTAGACTTAATGACTTATTCCAAAAAATAGCGTAAGGTAAGGAGAAATTGGTGACTTCAGAGTGGAGAAGCTGGCGTACGAACTTTAGCCAGCGACTTTGCGTTGCGGCATGCACCCCTGATTCGACATCACGGAAAGGACAACTTACCTGCATGGTATCCTTCTCCACAGGAGTCGAATCCTCTCAGTCACTCCAGTCTATTCATGCGAAAAACATCAGATAAATCCAAATTAAGGGCATTCTACAAAACCCCTGACCAGGGCTCCCCAAATCCGTCAAGGTCAGCAAAAACAATGACAGTCTGATTAATGCTCACAATCCGGCCTAGGCTAAGGAGATACGACTAAATGCAGTGAAGTATCTGGGATTTGAATCCTGGAAGAGAAAATGGACACTAATGGGAAAACTAAGAAAACCCCAATAAAGTCTTATATTTAGTCACCAGTAAGGTACCAACCTTGGTTTCTTAGTTGTGACGAATGCGTCACAGTGATAGAACACTTTGGCACAGCGGTAGCGGGTGAATGGCGTGTGGACTGTCTTTGCAACTTTTTTGTAAACCTAAAACTGTTCAAGGTAAAAGGATTTTTTTTAACTGAAGGGAATAGCTGGCAGCGGGGTGGGGGGGCCGATGAGTAATGACAGGTGGAAGTCGGGGCGCTCACTGGTTGCTGCAGGAAAAGGTTGTACCATGGAGGATGGGCGGGTCAAGAATGAGAGTGCAGTTAGCAGGTTGGTGAACTGCAGGCTAAGATGCTGTGAACGAGAATCATGGTGCCAAAGCTGAAGTGTCAAGAAAGAAGTGAGTACGGAAGGAGTCTGGGAGAAAGAGCTGGTAAACGCTGTGCTGGGGCGTGGATGACTGCTGACTCAGAAATCGCTGAGAGCTGAGTCAAAGGTGAGTGCAGGGCTGAGCCTGGCTGCCTGGGGGAACTGCAGTGTCCTTCACAGAAATGAAGTCGTGCCCAGGAAAATCGGGGCGGGAGGAGGAGGAATTCAGTTTGGGACGTATTGACCTAGAGAAAGGACAGGATATCCATGCACAGGTGGATCTAATGACTTGATAAGTAATTTTAAAGGCATGTCTGATGTAGTGAAGCAACACGATGTAACGTACGGAAAACGTGTGGAGAGATACAAGTTGTAACTCTCAGCTGCAGTCACAGGCGGGGAGAAGGAACTGGTTGAACTAGAGTAAGAAGGTAAAGTGTGGCTGGACAGAAAGCACTGAGGACAATCTCAGGGAGGCACTGGAATGGGGTGGGAAAGGAACCGCAGGGTTCTGCAGAGTCACAACCCACAGTGACAGCAGGAGGAGGTTCCTCAGCCTCCGCCCTGTGCACATTGAGGGCTGCGTGACCCTCTGTGCCGGGCTGTCCTGGGCACTGATGCTTAGCAGCCCTGGCTTCTGCCCACTGGATGCCAGGACGATCCCTTCCCCCAGCTGCGACAACCCAAAATATCTCCAGGCATTGCCGAGTGTCGCCGCGGGGGTGCGATCAGCCTGACTGAGAACCACTGATGGGGACTTACCCTGCAGCTTGTGAGGGACAGAAGAGGAGAGCGGATAAAGGGAGAGAAGGAAGGAGGAGGGAAAGGGCTACATCTATTTCTGCTTTGTAAAAATCTGTGATCCAGACACCAGCACGAGCACACTGAAAACACCACCTCATATCTGTGGGATGAATTTTGTAGACAGGAAATCTGTGTATTGTGTGTGTCCTTTCAACGAAGCTAAAGTTTCACAAGGACTAATTCCCTCTCTGAGTGGAAAGAATGATTCTATTTTTGCAGGCCCAAATCCCAGGCTGAGCTGCCGCCTCCCCGGCCACACACAGAGCCACAAATGCCCAGGAAAATTTATTCTCTGTGTGCATGAGGTGGCACTGTTTGCAGGAGGGTACGGCTGTTTGTAAGAGATGTTAGAGACACGGGATCACAACGGCAGCCAACAGAGCAAGACAGCACTGTCCGAAGTATCAATTGCCTGCCTGCTTTTTTGTTTGTTTGTTTGCTTGTTTGCCTAATAGCTCAATTTTTACAATTCCTTCTCTGCTGTAGCATCTTCTTGGAAGTGTACGACATCTCAGGGTCCAGAGGTCACCCAAGAATGTTACGTGTGATAACCTGAGCAAAGACATTCTGCAAAAGAGGTAGCTGTTTACAGAATCTTCGCTGACTCTTTCCAAACAAGATGCTCACTATTAGCAAATTCTTGCTTCAAACCTCCTAAAACAGCACCCTCCTCCCGCACCCTGGCATGGTGCGAGGAGAACAGCCTCCGCTTCAACGGCACTCTGCCCGCAACCCAGAAGGCCAGTGCAATGCTCACAGAAGCAGGCGCCAAACACAGATCGAGCGGCATTCTACTACATCCCGGGCAGACTCCCCAAAACTGCCAAGGTCATGAAAACAAGGAAAGACAAATTAACTGCCACACCTGGTAGGAGGCCAGTGAGACCATATGACATGATCCCAACGTGGGATCTGGAATGGAGTCCAGGAGGAGAGAAAAGGCGTTCGTGGAAACACTGAGAGAATTCCAATCAAGTGTGGAGTTTAGTGAATGGTAATGTACCCGTGTTAGGTTCTTCGTTTTGGCAAATGTACCATGGTTACGTAAGACCTTAAGGTTGGAGAATATGGATGAGGGACCTATGGGATCTGTCTCTACTATCTTTCCAACTTTTCTGTGTATCTAAAATTATTTAAAAATAAAAAGTTTATGTAAAGGAAACGTAATCCCTTAAAGAGATTGGAAATGTAAAAATTTTAAATTCAAAAGGTATTCACTTGGAAAGCGTTAAATATCCAGTCCTGAGTCTCGTTCGCAAATTCAAAGCAAGTCCAAAAAGATTTAATCCTCGTTGGAAACCTTACGAAGCAGTCAGAAGTGAGGAGGAACCAATGTTCGCAAGGCGAGCCCGGGAGCCGCTGTGCACATGTAACCGCGTTCCGTCTCACAGCGATCGCACGGGAGAGGTAATTGCTACTGTAGATGAGGAATCTCACCCTCTCTGACATTAAGTCACTTGTCCAACATCACACAGCTGCGTTTAACAGACCTGAATTCAATTTTCTCTCTGCCCAAGTGAAAATCCCGTCACTTCCACTCATGGCACCCTCCCCCCCAATGCAGGTTTGGTGCGAAAATGCAGGGCACAGGAGAGGAAATTGAGTTTAAGTAGGACCAGAAAAACTTCCAACAGGTTTCCAAATTAGGAGCAGCAAGGTAGAGCAGAAGGAACAGCTGGGGAGAGTGGAGAAGCAGGAACTGTGAAGAAAGGGAGCATCCGAGAGTCGAAACGCACAGACCGTGGCGGACAGGCGTGACCTGGAGAGAGACAGGCTGCAAGGTTCGACACACGCAAGCCCTGCACATGTGAGAAAATTAGCCTCTCTAACTGCACATTCCTCGTATGTGAAAAATCGCTAAGGATGCCTATTTCATACCATGCGGGGGATAAATAAAATAATCCACGTGAATCTGGCAGTCCCATGGCTGGCACGTAGCATGCATTTAAATGGAAGTTTCTTTCCCTTTCCCTTGTTGCACCAAGAATGTTTGCATCCCTGAATCTTCTTCTGCAGGAATTGTGATGCGCACGGAAAGAATGTGGACCTGTGGGCTGCAATCCACTCCCCCAGTCCCCCACCACTGCAGAAGGACACTGACGTGAGTCACGCCCAGGGCGACTCATTTCAACTCTTACTCCACGGAGGTCACCACTGACAACTGCAACTCCAGGGGGACGCAGAGGGTGCAGATATGTGCCCGTGGGACCTGGTGCCAGCTGTAACCCTAACAGGGTGTTCTAGTCTACCATGACTGCTCTTCTTCAGTTTTGAAAAGTCGCAACCGTTTTAAATACGTTTTCAGTGCCAGAACTCTTCCTCCACCGCCCTACATTTCTCAGTTACGATGTAAGCAGGAGTCTGACAGCTACAGAGTGACATTTCCAAAGGAGAAAAGAAAACGTGGCAAGGTTTTTATAAATTATTCAAATAGTGCATTAAGTTAAAGGGAAAAAAAAGTTCCATTTTATGGTGGAGACTGATGCTTTCTAAATCTATTGGTTAAGTTGATCTGCTCTGGGAGAGCTTTCCGTGGAAATACCCAAAGACCACAGCCGTTAAATCTCCTAAAAGGTATTCTCAGTTCGCAGTTCATCAAGCTTGGGTGTGGGGCTCTAGGAGCAATGACAAATCAACCACATTCCAAAGCAGAGCTGTAGTGTTCTGTTTTTGCAGTGAAATCAGATCCCATTATATGCATTTTTCTCTAAAGATGAGTTAACCATATTGAAAACACAATGTAGTTAACATGCGTGTCTGTGTGTGTGTGTGTGTGTGTGTGCCTCCTTCTTGGTTTCAGTGAGCTTACTGCATGAAAGTAAAATAAGAAAAGCTGGAAAGGAAGGAATCATAGGAAGGAAAATAGAAGGAAGACATTGTTTAAGAAATATAGTCAGTATATAATAGTATGCTTGGATAAGGAAGAAAATTGTTTTTAAAATAATAATGTTAATATAAGGGTTTTAGTGTTAGACCTCAGTGTGTATCTTAGTTTCAGCACTTTCTTGTTGGTTAGATTTCTTTTAGTTGTTTATTATAAATGATTCCCAATTGTAAAATATTTGTGAAACATGTAGAAAAGTATAGAGAATGTGGCAATGAACAGTTCTGCCTCTAGCACTTGGTTTACTGTCTTGCCCAGTGCTTTAGACAGGTCTTTAAAAATCACGGACAAAAGCACTGACCATAAATATGGTTCCCTGTCCTCGCGTCCTCCTTCCCCTCCCAGACGTAACTACTAACCGTACGTGGTTTTTATCATCCCCACATGAATGTTTGCACTTTTATTAAACATACACATCTGTAAACAATATATAGCGCACGCAATATGCTTAAGTTATGGAGATGGTATCCTGTTGTCTATATTCTTTTGATTTCCTTTTTTTCTGCACAAAATTATGTGTTTGAGTTACAGCCATGCTGATACATAGGGTATAATTGGTTAATTTTAAGAGCAGGATAGATTTCATTGCAGGCATATACTGTAATGTATTTATGCATTCCCCTATTGATAAACATATAAGCAACGTTCAATTTTTTGCTATTTTACACCAGGCTGTAATTTTGTTTGTGCAATGCTTGGGGCTCAGATCCGGAGATTCTGGATTGTAACCTGGGTGCACAGACTTTCAAGAATTTAAAGGACAGCCAGGGTTCCTCTCCCAGACTTCTCCCAGATCAGCTTAATCAGATTTAGGGGGTGCTAGCCAGGTATTGCTTTTTTAAAAGAACACCTGAGGAGATTCTAACAGGTGCCTAGGATTGAGGTAAGCCCCTCCTCTAGGGAAACTCTTGCATTTGATACACAAGCAACAATGCACATAAATGTGTATTATCCCATCTTCTAGAGCAGTAAGTCTGATGTGTGGCCAGAGTGAGAAGCTTCTGCTCCAGAATAGCAGTGAAACAGTGGAGCTTCCGGCTGGTCCAGGTGGCAGAGATACGTTCATCTTCAACTTTGCCCAATATTGCTGACTGCCCACCAACGGAATTATATCCATTATATATGTTCCCATCAACACATAGAATTACCACTCTCTGGGAATGGCAGTGCACTCCTTTGTGATATTTTATAATTCCTTGACTCTTAGTGAGGCCAAGCTCTTCTCTGGTTGTCGTCCTTTTGAGTTTTGTCATCAATAAGTTTATTCCATATATTTTTCCCATTTTTAAATGTCATGAGGAGTTTTTAAATTACTAACTTGTTGGAGATATATACATATACATACAGATCTATATCTATATATAGATATAGTTCTATCTATATATACATACATATATATATATATACATACACACACACACATATATGTCCATATATATCTCCAGAAACTATCCGTGTCAGTAACTTGAAATTGCATATGTGATCTTTCCTTCTGTGTCTTGATTATTGCCTCATTTATGGTGTCTTTCATTGTGCAAAATAAAAGGAAATGATGTCAAATTTTCAGTGTTTCTGTGAGGATTTTTTTTTAAGTTATTTACATGGTATTACAGTTTGGAGAATTCTGTCAAATGCATACACCTGTGCTACTCACACTTTTATGAAAACACTGAACATTTCGTCACCTCACAAAGTTCCCTGTGCACCTGCGTAGTAGGTTTCTGTTCACCCCTTTCCCCAGGGTAAACCACTGATACCAACTCTTTCACCGTAGATTAGTTTTGACTGCTCTTGAATATCAGGGAAACCGAATCTTCCAGCCTGTTTTCTTTTGTGTTTGGCTACTTTCACTCAAGCACGTTGTTCTTGAAACTCATCCATGCTATGGTGTGTATCAGTAGCTCATTCTTCCCTATCCCTGAGGGGCAGTTATCGCATAAATACACCATTAGTTTATTCACCCTCCTGTGGATGGACGTTAGATTTCTTCCAGTGTTTGGCTGTTATGAATAAGACTTATAAGAACAAGTCTGTGTAGACACATATTTTCATTTCTATCAAGTTAATATAGTACTTAGAAACGGAACTGCTGGACCATAGTATATGTTTAATTTATAAGAAACTACCAAAATGCTTTGCAAAGTATGGACCCCATGCATGTCACATATGGACAAGGTGTGAGTGTTCTAGATGTTCTACAGCCTTGCCAACATTTGATCATCTCAGTCTCTTTAATTTTCATCATTGTAATGAGTGTTAAGTGGCATTTCTCTGAGATTTAAATTTGCACTTCTTTAATGATAGTGAGTACTTTTTCTTGGCTGTTATGATGTCTTTCTCTGCAAAGTGAGTAAGCCTTTGTTTCCTTTCTCTTCAGATATGGAAACTCTTTATGTGCAATTCTAAGCACAAGGCCCAGGTCAGACTCTGACCCGGGGGAGGATTATTTCCTCCTATTTGTGTATCATTTCTTATTTTCTTAAAGGTATATTTTGATGAGTAGACTTTTTTTTGGAAAAGTTTATTTTATTAATATTTCCTTTAACATTAGTGCATTCTATGTCCTGTCTGAGAAATTTTTGACAACCTCAAGATCACACTATATGATTCTGTTTTATTCTAGAGGTTTTATGACTTCAGATTTTCTGTTTCCATCTCTGATATATTTAGGCTTACTTTTTTTCCATATAGAGCCTCTAGAGTTATAAATTTCCCCCTAAGCGTTGTTTTAGCTGCACCCCACACATTTTGATAGATTGCGATTTTTAGCAGTTTTAAATGTTTTCTAATGTCTCTTGTCATTTTTTGTCCTCTAAGTTTTTAGAAGCATGTTGCTTATTTTCCAAATATGTTCAAATTTCCTAGACACTTTTTGCAACTGATGTATAATTTTTTTAATCAGTGAATATATTGTGTATATTATCAGTCTTTTTAAAGTAATTGAGATGTTTTGTGACTGAGCACATAGCCTCTCTTGATAAATGTCCCATTTGTCCCTTGAGAGCAATGTCTATTCTGTTATTGGGCAGAGTGTCCGTAAATGTCAATTAGGTTAGGACGTTCAAGTGTGGTGTTCTAATCTTCTATGCACTTAATGATTTTTTTCTTTGTCTACTTGTTCTAACAATTTCTGAGAGAAGACATTTATATATTTTTAATTTCCATTACCTTCTGGCAAAAGAGAAATCTATTGGCACTGAAATTGCAATTCTTTTCAGGTAAACTGCTTTTTATCTGGTGCATTCTATCATT
This sequence comes from Indri indri, assembly GCA_004363605.1. Classification (NCBI taxonomy): domain Eukaryota; kingdom Metazoa; phylum Chordata; class Mammalia; order Primates; family Indriidae; genus Indri; species Indri indri. The sequence continues at coordinate 11,870 of RJWJ010008398.1, forward strand.
TTATCTTTATCTTTGAAATCGTGCAGTTTACCATGTTGTCTGGGATTTAGTTGCCTTTTATTTATCCTGCCTGATATTGCATTGCAGTTTTGATTGGAATAATTTTTCTTCCCTTAATTTCCATAAAGTGACCGTTGTCATTTCTTAAGATGTTTATTTTCTCCTAGAACTTTAATTAAATGTGTGGTAGCTTCCTAATCTATTCTCCATATTGCTTAACTCCTCTTTTGTATTTTCTGCTTCTTTCTTTCTCTGCGCTGGACTCAGTAAATTTGTACATACTCTTTTCCCTGGTCACAAATCCTCTATTTGGATTTTCCCAATCTAGTATCCTATCCAGATATCCAGATAGTTTTTCTAAATTAATAAATTAATTTATTTATTTTGAGACAGGGTCTTGCTTTGCTGGAGGCTACAGTGCAGTGGTGTCACTGTAGCTCACAGCAACCCCAAACTCCTGGGCTCAAGCGATCCTTCTGCCTCAGCCTTCCCAGTAGCTGAGACTACAGGCATGCGCCACCATGCCTGGCTAATTCTTTCATTTTAAAAGCTGTATTTTTCATCTTCAGTATTTCCAATTGTATCTTTATAAAATCCATCTTTATTCCATGTCTTTTCCTTTTTTTTAATAGTGTAGTACTTTCATTTATCCTTTTGGGCATCAAAAATAGTTAAATCTTTGTCATATTTCTATTTGTAGTTTCCTGTGGTCTATCCTTATCTATAATCACTGGTTTTATTGGCTATCTTTCATAGTCTTATATTTTTCTGTATACTTGTGATTTTTGTATTTTAAGGTTCATTTAGAAAAGGAAATACTCCTTTCCACCTTCCGTCTTCCAACCTTCAGGTTCATTAGCTATCTTCACCATGCCCCGGAGTCCTCAGGTACACCAGGTACAGTGCTCAGTCGTCCCTGCCTCGAGTGGGAGAGAAACTGACCCTTTCACCACTAAGGCGGGGAGGCAGTTATTTTAGTTCCTGGCGGTGTGCATCAACCCTGAGCCTACACCTTTAAACTAAGCTGAAGCCACCAAGCAGCACAAGACAGCTGCTTCTATCGGCTTCCATTCCTCTGGTTTTATGCAGGTAAATCTCATTCCAGTTCCCCCGCCTAGGTAAGGGCAGTGCAACCCTGGTTATTCCAGTGGGGGCGAGCTCCTGCTGTGCTTTGAACCCCATTAGTAGACTCCTGGCTTTCTCTCACCTACGTTTAAGTTTTCTCCTTTAGTATTTACTTGCATTGCTGTGTGTTCAACATACTGAGCTATCTTGATTGTAAGTTATCATTCTTTCTTGTTTGTGTGTTTTTTTTTTTTACTCCAACATAAAGGCTATATTGTCTCTTCAGAAAGAAATTGTCACAAAGGAGCTCCAGCCCTTAGAAAATGTTTGCAATTTAGAGTCCTTACCAATGTAGTGTTGGTGTCTCCTCCCTATAGAAAAAAGCGTGATGTTTTCATTCCTCTTTCATTCCTGGGCTATATTGAGTCACCCTCCCCCAAGGATGGACAAAAAGGCTTTGCCTAGACCAGCAGGAGGTACAAATCGAACTTTCAAATCCAGCTACATTTACAGTAAAAGGCATGGATGAACGAGCCCCTCCGAGTGTAAGGGTCTATGATTCTGTTGGTGAACTGTCTCTTCTCCATGGTTGCTGGACCCAGAACCACACAGGTGCTCATCTGGGTCTTTAGCAAAAACAGATGGCTGCCAGCCCAACCTCTAGCCTGGACGGAAGACCACTCTTTGGTCTGGCCTTTTCTAGCCATGGACCTGGGCTAAACAGCATCTCTCAAGAAGCCATCACACAAGCTCAGTTGATCTTCAGATGAAAATAGTCATGGAAACAGGAAGCATCGTGGAGAAAACTGGTTTGGCGCAATCTGTCGACAACTCCGTTTTTAGCTCCTACTATGTGCTGGGTGTACAGACGTGAATGAGAAAGTGTTTGCCTGCCGTGAATTATTTAGGTTATGGTTAGTTGCTTACAGTTAAGAGTCAGGAAGCTTGTTAGTTACATGAAATTGAACAAAACATTATGCTTCTCTAAGCTTCAAGGTCCTTTTCTGTAAAATAATAACAATTAATATCTATTGAGCTTTTGTTAGGGGCTGGGGCTCCATGCTTGATGTGTAACATCACATTTATTCTCCGCAGGCTCCTGAGAAGGCAAGCACTGTTGCTAATCCCCATTTATGTCACACAGCAGACCCCAAGCAGTCCTGAGACTTCCAAAATGCCAGGTCATTCCATTATGTTACGCTCCCTCCTGTGCATAGCACCAGAATAATTGTTTCTGCCTTACTAGTTAACTCCAAAGAATAAAGAGACTTGCAAAGGACCCAGCCCATAGCACACACTCAGAAATACCAGTTCATCTGCAACGTGGTTAAACCCATGAAGAGAGGCCAGTCAAATCTTCCTGGGGTTTCTCTTTGTTGTCTCCTGCTTTTGCTAAACTATCATGTTTCTTGACACAGTGCCATTTGCACTGTCTTCACCCCGTGTGTGTGCTTTTGCAACATGAGGTGTTTGCTGACTCAAGGGCACGGCTGAAAACTTTGAACTATTCTTGGGAAGTGTTTTCTTTTCAACTCTAATGTTATGATTCACATCAAGTGCTGTAGTAGGACACGGGGCAAGGTTGACACAATATTCTGGCTCCTGTAAGTGCAAACCAGGAAACTGTCTTATGCATGAGGAGTAATTTATGTCTCGTCGTGGAGAACATGATGCTTGGGACAGAAAGAGGGGAGGCAAGGGTATGGGGTCATCGTCATGCTACAAACCCGCAGTGAGTAACAGAATGTGGTGAGGTTGTCAGATTGGTACTAATCGATCAACACTTATGTGCACATAAGGAAGTAACATTCATCAGGTGTCAAACAGGTGGGACAGCGGGGAGGGGATGGGTATATTCACACCTAATGGGTACAGTGCGCGCTGTCTAGGTGATGGGCACACGTGTAGCTCTGACTCGGCGGGGCAAAGGCAATATATGTAACCTAAACGTTTGTACCCCTGTAATATTCTGAAATAAAAACAATGATATTAGAATAAAAAATAAAAATAAAAACAACATTAAAAAAAGAATGTCAAGCCGTGCTTATTAGTGGGAGAAGGAACTATGCGTCTGGCCATAGCTGAACCTCTAGCAGCCTCCTCCATTTGGTAAATGGAGCAAAAAGAACCTTCTGTGTCCACCAGTACTTCTGATTCCTTTTCCTGCCTCGAGGAAATCTCTCTTATTCCAATTATCCATTTAGAGCCACATAAAAGAGCAAAGGTGTGGGAAGAAAATCTATAACCCGTGCTTCTCTGTGTCTCTGAAGACCTTTGCAGTAATTACAGATGAGACCAAACACAGCCCCCAAAAGAAGGGTCAGCTTAAACCACAGAATAGGAAAAGCCTGACAAACCTCAAGTTCCTTTTCAAAATAAAACCATCTTTCTACCTTCACAGTAAATGATCAGAAAATAATAGTCTTCCCTGTGTTTGCACACAGTCTTGTCTCCCAAGGTAATCAGTGGAAAATAACTAACCCGTGAAGCAAATCTGTGGCAACGTCCCAGGATAGCATAAATGGATCTCTTTTACCTTTCTCCATGTTTTCACTAACTTGCCCTCTTCTGGCCCTGCAAGGTTCACAAAAACAGCTCCCAAAAGAACTCTTCTGACAGTTGCCGGAATAGGATCCCATCGAGGATCTCAGTTAAGGGGCGTGAAAAGCAGGAACAATCATGATCATCCCAGCGGCAAGGTCTGTGGCAGCTGAAGAAGAAAGCTGCTGCCCGGGCCAGACCATGAGGACACGGACCTCGCGCTCCTCCCTGCCCCAACCGACTACACCTGCTGTGGCTTGGGCAGGTGACTTACCTGCAGGGACCGCCTCATGCATCTCAGCAATGTGAAGCCTCTCACCTGGCCTCAATTTGCCTATTTTTTGTCATGATCCTTGTCACCATTTTCCAGACCAACACTCCAATAAAAAAGGCTTAATAGCAAATAGGCTAAGGAAAGGAAGGTAAGGGCATGTCCTCACCTCTCCGACTGTCCTCACTGAGGTTCCCACCCACCGCCTCCCCCTGCAGCAACTCCACCCAACTATCACATCTCATCCACTCCACGACCACTTGTGACACTCCCCACAGCATGAAGTGGTCACTGCTTCTCTGAATTCATTTTTAATTTTTAATGCTGTCTTACTGCTGGTGCTGTACTCTGCCTCCTGATAGAATCACGTAGACATACGGATTTTCACCCTTTTCAGTAGATGATAGGCTATGTAAGTGTGGGGACCGTATCTTACGTCTTAACATCTATGTCTTTTGGAGGGTAGGTGTCTACAAACTATTTTTTATTGCCAAAATTTACAGTTAGCAATGAATGGTTTTTTGTGAAGATTTCCTCACTAAAAGATTTCATTTTATGACTATATGCATTTGAAATCCATTGGAAAAAATGAGGCGAGCCATATGACATCGTGATGCAAATGTGAAAATGAATGAAGGAAAAGGGACCCACTGTTTTTTTTTTAATCTGTGATTAAAGTAGTAAAGTCGTTCAAATACGTTTAGCCACTGCAGGCCAATCAGCACCCCTCCTTCGAAATACGCCCTGTGCGTGCCTGCCTGTACCCCCTTGTCGCACGTTTCCAGATTTATGTTCTCCCTCTCCTCGTTTTCCTGCTGAATCTCACCTTCGTAAGCCCGCTTCCTAACTGAGACTCGTTTCTTCCAAGAAAATTTCTGAACTCACACTCCGAGCGTAGAGATCTCATTATTTTCTCTTTTACATTGTAGTAGACTGTAGCAAATGAAGCTTATATGTATCCCTAGATGGTTACTATACTTTTCATGCATAATAATTAGTAATTTGTATGTCTTCCACTAGTTTGTTTTTAAATTAATTAACAGCAGGGAGTATAGTGTGCGCTTTCTCTTTCTTTAGAATTCCCATCTCACCAGGCATGGAGATTTGGACACAGTTTAGGAACAATATTTCACTGTTGACTTTTGATTCATTAACTTTGTCTTGGGATAATTTAGTTCCAGACGGATATCCCTTTGAAAACTTTTATTAAAGTATTCTGAACATTAATGTTGCGGATCGAACACCTAAAGTAACAGAAGATCTGTTCTCTGTGCTCCTAAATATTAAATCATTGGCTCATGTCAGATAAAAGTCCTCATAGGCTCCCACAGAGATTATTAGGGCCCTGGTGGTTTTCTGCAATTCTCTTGTTTGTTTCCAACATTTAACCCTTCAATTTGGCGTTCTTCTCAACCCCTTGCCTACTACACCACTTAAGCTCAATGTCCAAGAATGTACAGCGCACTCGTTGGCGCTGGTGTTGATGGCATTAGCTCTGAACCAAGCCCTAGTCAGGGGGCATCGTGCCCCTGGCTTCCCTTGGTGAGGTACCACAATCAGTCACTAGGGAAGCCAGCAGCATGCACATCATTGGCAGTTGCCATGGACTTATGCAAATCAGGACCCACCCCTCAAGCTGAGTGTGATGTTGTAATGGATAGGGCGAGGACTCAGAGTGTATCTGGGGAGACGGGGGGGGAAGTAAACATAATGCCGACCACAACTGTGCAGTTACTTAGGGCATGATCCATAATGCTAAATGTGGCATTTCTAAGAAGTCGGCTAGCAAACTTAACTCTTGAATAATGTCCTTAGGCACTTCTAATTTCCATAGAAATCTTAGGGAGATTTTGCTAGTTCGTCTGGGCTGGACTTCTTATTATGGTCTGTTAGTCAGGATTCACCACATAAACAGAACCAATAGAATATATAGAAACATATGTAATAGAAAAACTTTTATAAGGTTTTGTTCCCAGGATTATGGTGGCCAGGAAGTCCCATGATCTTCCATGTGCAAGCTGGAGAACTAGGAAACCTGGTGGTGTAATTCTGTGTGAGTCCAAAGCCGTGAGAACCAGGGGCCAGTGGTGTGCCTCCTGGTCAGAGACCTGAGATTGGAAGGGGTGGCGAGGCTGTAAATCCTGGAGTCAGAAGGCCCAAGAACCAGGAGCTCTCATGTGCAAGGGCAACAGAAGACAGGTATCCCAGCTTGAGACATGAGAGTGAATCCACCTTCCCTCAGCCTGCTCTCTGTGCTGTCTGGGCCCGAGGCAGACTGGATGCTGCCTGCCCACATTGGTTACGAGGTAATGACAAGGTCCTAAGAAAAGAAACATCGTATGTTTCTTTCCGAAAAAGACAGTGAGCTTGAACAACACCCATAACTACTTAAAATACGACTTATAGTGTCTAATTGCCCAGAAATATGTCACTCTGAATACAGAACAGAACACAATTTGTTACAAATTGACTTTTCAATGAACTTGAAGAGCAGGTCAGAAGGAAACTGCTGGTTTGCAATTAGTTGTAAATGACCCGGGTTTCAGCTCGTAACCATCACCAACCTCTCTGCCAGTAGGTAGCACGGGCATTAGAATTCTGAGAGATACTGCGGTTCCCATCATCCTATCTAACTGAATTCAACAAACCACACCTCAAAGTAATAAAAATGAAAGCAAAGCCTCACCAGCTGAATTTACTTGGAAAACGTCATCTCTTTTAAACACCTGCTATGAAGTGACCTATTACTTATTACAGGACGTTACCGAAAATATCACAAAGACACAAAAGCACATACGGTTTGCCGCAAACCTCCGTAATTCATTTACTAATTGATTATCCCCCACATGCCAGGCAATGGGTAATGCTTTGGGCAAATGAAGATTAGGAAGGCAAGTTCCCTGTGTGGTCTGGTGAGGAAACGTGGCGCACGTACCCAATAATGCCAGCACAGGGTGGCCGCTGGTGTGTTCTCTCAGCATCTAGCAGATGATGTATTAGAACCATCATCACCTGCATGTACATCAGGTTGACTGCAACAGAATAAGTGGTTCTAATCAGTGAAAAGTAATTTGTATCTAGGATGCTGGAATCATTTATTTGCAAACCATTTTAATTATCCTAAACTGAAAGTTGTGCCTGTGGTTTTTCAGGGAGGATCATAACTCGGTAGTGTCTAGGCTTGGTAACAAAGGGATTGGACAATTCATAAATACATAAAAAAGCGACACAACAGAAAAGAGCATAGATACTTTATTCTCAGAGCAATGGCCTTAATTTTACCCATTTCTGAAAGCAGTGTCATAATTTCAAGCAAAACCAAATATTTATGGCATATAAATTTCACTGTTATGTGATAGTCACACAACTCTTCATGAGATTTTATTCACTCATTTCTCTATTTCTGCAATTGTTCATCTATGCGACTGTATGTTATTATATAAACTATTCATGATAAATTACATGAAAACAAACAATTAAAAGGCACTATGCAAAATTATTTCCCCTGTTTTGTGTAAGGCAGGTGCTAGAATCTCAGCATGAAATTGGTCTAGGCCACTGGCACTTCTCAGACTTGCAGGTGACCGTGAGCACCTGGGCTCCTGTTCAAATGCAGGTGCTGAGGCCACAGGGCTGGGGTGCAGCCCGGGACTCTGCATTTCTCACAAGCTCCCAGGCACTGCCGCTGCTGGGCCGTGGGCCACACTCAGAGCCGGTGACTCAGACCACTGTGTCTGGCCCACTTTGTTTAAACCATCACTGCGATTGGTCCTGATCACTTAGCTAGAAGAGTCAGTCACAGGGACGCCCCACCCCCTGTCAACGTGCAGTGCACTTGGATGCCATCACAGCTGTGGGATCCGCAGAATTAAAACGGCCTTCATCCCAAGTCCCCTTCCCTCGCACAGGTTTGTCTTAAAGAGATTTCCTGATTTGAAAACTCCCAGGCAACTGGGAACAGTTTACCATGCATTGCTGTGGTCTTCACCACTGCCATTAGGAATAATCTGTCTGTAGTTCGTGCAGTTCCTGGGGATGGACTGGAAGTTTTTGCTGTGTGTTTTGCTTTGTTTTAGTGTGAGGACGGCTGGAAGATAATCAGGAAAGATGATGGGCCCAGATCACACTCATCATGTAGTTAAATTGTGACACTTAGTGACCAAAGTGAATGACCTGCATCACAGTCTTATTTTTCCTAACAATTATAATTTCAGCAACGATGTTATCTACAACTTACCAAATGCTTGCTATGTGCTGTGTGCGCTATAATTATATCAAATGCTCCCAACAACCTTAAAAGGTAGACATTATTTCTTCCCTGTTCTGCTGCGTGGAAACTAACTGTTGAGAGGTTAATGCATTTTTTCTTTATGTCACTTATAAGTAACATACAGGTAAAAGGTAGTTTCTGTCTTAGCTCTCAGCTGACAGTGGGCCTTTCATTTTGCTGATGGAAGGGAAACCATCGCTATCACTTCCTGCAGGTTAACAAGCCAATGCATTTTCTGTCTTCCCTATTCCTTTCTCTTGGGCAAGTCCAGTTTTTCATGAGGTTTCCCACTGTTCATTCTAGCTGAATTGTGAGGGCCATTTTGGGCCTGAAAGCCCAGGGTTGAGATCCTCCAAAGGCTCCCCCGTACCTCTCTGCAGCCTCCAGCAGATCAGGACACTATCTCTGCCATTTTTCCTCTTCCATGGCCATTTCAAACACACCTGTGTTTCCTCCTGGAGGAATAGACTGCTATTCTGGAAGTTTCAGATGAGACAAAGGTGCCTAAATGGTATCTCACGGTTCCACCCGCTTCCTGAGAAAGGGCACACGGCCACACCCCAGGCACACTTTCATACGCCGCCAGCACCAATGGTGCAGGGAAAGCCCTTCCTCCCCGCTGGAACTCTCCTCTCCTTTTGCTTGGGGAGGCCTTCCGCTCACTGTGCATTTCTCTCAGTTGAGGGTTAAAGACATAACCTTGATGTTTTGAGTTCTCCAAGCTTTGACTCTTCATATTTAAACGCAAAATCTGAAATAAAAAAATTACTTTCTCAAGCACCCATTTCTTGCAAGAAAAGCTTTGCTTCAAAGACCAATATTTCTGCTATGAGCTGAAAGAAAGCTATTTTGCTGCCCAAAGCCACAAATTTGACTCTGGTCTTGCAGTTCTGTCATGCTCATGCTTTCCTGGGGCAACAATCTTCAGCCCAAAGGCTGATCTTAATGATGTTCATGAAATAAAGAAGAAAAAATGCATCACCTGTTACTTCAGGAAGTGATATTAACAGGGCACATTCATGGGGTTAGAAATAAGATCATTCCAAAAACAATTAAGCAATGGACGCTTGCAGCTTTCGAGGCTGAATCAGGAATTCAACCTTACGGGGGATACTGTTGTTGTGGTTTTCTGTACCTTTACATGAAGTCAAAAAGAGGGGATTTATCTGAGGGAAAATGTCACCAGAGTTTATAGAAGTCATGAATGAGACTCTTGAAACTCCTTGGAAGTGTTGATATAATAAATCAAAATTTGTTTTCTGTTTGTTTTCTTTTTGCTTCCCATTTTCTTTTATTAAGAAGAGCTTCTTATCTAGATATAACCTCCCAAGTGTGGGATGAATTTTTTTTCTTGCCATTTTGAATTACTGCTGAAGGAAAATTTCCATTTTTAAAAACTAAAGCATTTTCTAGATGTTCCTATAATTCCAAGCTAAGTAAACTGCTATAATTTATATTAATAGCATAAACATTGACAACTCTCATGTATGTTTTTCAAAAGAGCAAATGGCTTGGCTTTTTTTTTTTTTTAATCAAAGTTATGAGTGATTGAAAACAGCGGTATTTCGCTAAAATAGAAAGGTAAGTCTTATGCATGCTTAGATTCACGATGAAGTGTTTGCAGAATGTTTAACAGGGAGCTGGAGGGGACGGGGTAGTACTGTCGTGCTGAGTTATCATGGCAGGAAAACGGTATCGTGTGACGCGTACTGCTCCCCCAACACCTTTGTGAGCTGTCACATCTGGATGTCTGATGGAGCAAGCAGACCTGAAGAACGCCGGCCTCTTGTGAAATCTTCACACAGGCATTTTTAACATGCTCAAGATTTACGGCTCGTGAATCCAAAGACAGGAATACAAATCTTATGACTCCGGTTACTGATGTAAGACAATACCAAGTAATCCATCTCGGAGGCGTATGCAGGCCTCGAAGGGTGCAGGGTCCTGGATTTTAAAGTGCTCACCCTTGCATTTGGGGAAGTATGGAAAATTGCTTAGTGGTCTCCGTTCCCTGCTGTGTCCTAGGGGTGTTGCCAAAGAATGCACACAAGGAACAGTGACGACACATAAAACTTGCAGGTTTAGGAATACAATATCTCCACTTGGAATTTTTAAATTTGGTCCTTTCTACGTCAGGAAATTTACGATTGTCATCTAGCGGAGCCCATTGTAGGAGTTCTGCAATGATGTGTGTCTCCTCCCGGGTTATTAGCTTAAGAAGAAAACATTCTCAACTCCTCTATTTTACCAAAATATGTACCATTACATAATGACTTAAATCTGCAATACTCCATTCCTTTATCTTCATATTGTACATCTTTCAGGTGGAAAAAATGCATAGTGATTTAGAAACTGGCAAGACGCAAATATCATATGGATAGTATCTAAAGTTTTCAGTGAAAATAATACAAAATAGGGTAATGGTGTCAGAAACGATCTTATGGGAAATTTAAAGTGCTAAATCAAGATCAAGTGAGAATTTATCATCTACGTTAAAGGTACTTCTCATGTTCATTTTAAATGGCTTAGGTTTTGAGGATAATGAATTTAGTTGGAGAGTAGACAGCATGAGTGAGGTAAGGCCTTCGTGGGCAATTAAGGTTCACAGCTAAAAAAAGAAATTATTCCATGATGTGTTGCTTTTACAATTTAGCCCTGGTTCATAGAGCAGAGCAGAAGTTTAGGGCAGATCTAGAAGCAGATGCCAGGAGGAGAGCTGCCTTGTCTTGCAGCTGGTTCGTATTGTGCACTTTACGTGGGCAGCTGTCAGGCACAAGCCACTGATGGAGCAGGGACAGTGGTGATTAGCTTCCCAATGGAGTAGCCATTTGTGTCATCTCACTGAGCAGCACACACTTTAGTGAATGACGTGTGTTCATTTTCTAGGAACAAGGTTTTAGTTCTCACCTGATAACCTTTGTGTGCAACAGACCACCAGGAACTGGCCAGTTGCAGGAAGCACCGTCTACGCTACCTTAGCTCCCGAACTGAGATGCCGGAACACAAGGAGCGGTTACCCCCGAGCCCTGCCTGAAGGCAGCTATGATGCCAGAGCTGCCACCAGCAGAGCTCTTCCACCATGCTCTTTTCAGTCTTGAAGAGGCTCCGTAAAATTAGGATTTCAAAAGCGGAGGAAGAGTACAGCCATGATGCTTTACTTTGAATCCTCTTGGCTCAATGCTTTCTGCTCATTCCCCATCTCAGTTCATGGGTGCGTGAGTCAGGGGTTAGTGTAGACGAGACCTGTGCTTCTTTCTGGGGCAGAAGGAGGAGAAACCATTCGAGACTGAGTTGCAGATACTATGCTCATTGGCCACTAAATATTTTGGTATTGATATTTTGATTCTTTTCATTGAGTAGATAAAACTACCTATAATGATCTGAAAACCCATGTGAAAATACAAATAAGAAACTCAGTGGCCATGTCTATGATTCAAACCCATCTTCTGCCTCTTAGCCATTTCACGGCCTCTGTGGTTTCCCGTCAGGCAGGGGGACAAAAGGATGCATTTTTTCCATACAGACAAAGATTATTGGCACTAAGGATTTCTGGCCTAAATTCCTCAAAACCTAAGTCATTCCAATACTACTCCTGAAAAATCAATAATGACATTGAACTCGATGAATAAACCAAACAACTTATACATATGATTAAACTTGGATTCTGTTACTGGAAGCCAAGATCAAATTAATTATTTTTTCATATTTCATTTATTTGCTAATGCTACTTCTGTGAATGTTTGATGAAAAATTTGGAATAACCACAGAATAAAGCTCACACCACATTATATTACAGTTCACCATACATAAATAAGCACATTGTAAAATGTATATTATTGGAGTTTGAGTCGAGAAAAGCATGATAGTTTCCAGCTTTTACATTCTGGCATTGGCCTTCGCAGAAATTTAGCAATTGCTGTTGAGAAGGTCAGGCACCCAGACATTACGCAGGCACCCACGGTATAATCCCGAACAGCTTAAGAAATCTAAATATTATTGGGTTTGGTTCTGGTTAAGGTATGTTTCCTTGCACATCACGCTACAAGGTATGTTATATTCTCGTCGAATGTTTACCATAAGTTACTGTCCCTCCTTTCTGCTTTCCCAGAACCTCAGTTTTGTGTATCAGATAGCCTAACAGGACAGCACAAATCTATCAGAAATCGAGACCTAAATCGAGTTACAAAGTCAATTTGGCACACAGAAAATATCTCAGTACATCCAACTAGATTGGGCGTCTGGTTGGAATTATCACCAAAATGGTGTTTGGAAAATGAAGATTTTTTGACTCCATTCCTCCTTCTACACTTCTTAGTTGGCTGTCAGTGAGGACGGGCTTTCGATTATTTTTATTGTTTTATTCACCATCAGTATGGATTCATGGACAGCACAATGCATTTTTTTTGAAGTTAGCCCTTTCAGAATGGCACCTGTTTGGGGGAATATTTGACATATTCCCAGCATTTCATAAGCACTTTCTGACATAAGGTTACCATAGGCTCTTAAATGTCAAAATGAAGATTATAATAAATACAGAATGACGATCCCCATCTATTATTTTATTAAGAGAATGCATTGCCGTACACGATGATAAATACTTATATGTCTAATGAACGCTTCTAATTGTTTGAGGCATCCATAATCGATGCAGATAACTTCATAGAGTGCTTTGAGTCTAAGGCTATTTTAGTTTTTGCCCAAAGAGCTTTAAGCAGGAGAGCGTCCACGGTCTTCTGTGAATATACAAATCATGTGTGCAAATGAAAGTCAGTAGTTATGCTGTGCTAAAATATTTCAATTTAGTAAGACATAATCCAGTGTAGATGGTGACAAAATAATGATTTTCATGAAAAGCCAAGAGTTTTAATGTCATAATCTTGACCCTGGATGTTAATCTGGTGACCGTCTCATTCACTGATACCAAACTCTTTCTGAACATTGATGACTTTGCCCTTTTTTAATACTTCCATTGGCTGACGGTACCTATTACACTTTAAGAGCATTTATTTTGTTCGTTGTCATTTCCTATTTTTTATGAGCTAGGATCCTTCCTGAAATTCTCTGGCGTGTTCTTTGATTTCAACAGCTGTAGCAAATAGTGAATCTACTACTCCTTCCATCCCCCACCCCTTTAAATATCCAAAGACTGCTGTCATGTTCCATTGAATCTTGTCAATCTTTGCTAGATATTATCAGTTTTCAATTCTGTTTTCAAAGGTGGTTTCAATAATGATTTTCTCTCCTCTGGAGACTGTTGAGTCTGGGTCACTAAAGGTACCAGTGCTGCTTACTTGGTAGAGCAATCTGCACTACCATGATTGAGGAAGAAAAATAAGAGGTCAGCTTCTCACTGTTTGAGGAAGAGTGCAGCCACTGATGGCTACTGTCTGTCAGGACGCTGCAGGAGAGAGTGATGTCTACTTGCCATCCCGCATTGTGAATGAAGACAATAGCTTGGATATAACAGTTAGATGTGGTCTGACCAGGGTAGCACATACAGGACTTCATGTATGAAATGAAATTATTCTTCTAATATGCCAATCTCTAAAATCATTTAGAAGTTACCACTTGTGAGCTTGGGACAAATTTGTAGTCAACTAAAAGGTCAGGACTTTTGTTTTTCCTGTAACATGCTTTCGGATCATGGTTTGTTATATAATTTTGCTACTGCTAGAAGGCTTAGAAAGTCTTCTGATTGAACAAATTGAGAGAAAAATATAATGAGATGATACTAAATAAATAAATGTCATCTTGCTATTTAGCTTTAGCAAAATTATCATACAGAATTGAAGAATGGGTGACAACTTACTTCACTTTTGTTCATATGAAAATTATTTTGCACGTTTCCAAACATTAAAAAGTCAAGGTTTTCAAGGGAAAAGCTGTATTTACTTGTTTAATCTTCACCTACACTTACCTAGCTAAAAACATGAAACAATTATATGACACTAACACTTTTTCACAAAGTTTTGCTAATCTAAAGTATATTTGTATTTATTTTTCATTCACAATCTGCTTCCCATCCTATATTGTCAATAAAGGCAATTTTTAGGAAGGAAATAGTAAACAATAAGACTATAAATAACCCAATAGAAAAGATCTTTCAAGGCCTTTTTATTTATTTATTTATTTTTTGAGATAGGGTCTTGCTCTGTCACCCAGGCTAGACAAAGTACAATGACATCATCATAGCTCACTGCAACTTCAAACTCCTGGGCTCAAACGATTCTCCTGCCTCAGCCTCTTGAGTAGCTAGGATTACAGGTGCACACCACTGTGCCTGGCTAATTTTTCTATTTTTTGTAAAGATGGGGTCTTGTTATGTTGTCCAGGCTGGTCTTGAACTCCTGCCTTAAGCAATCCTCCCACCTCAGCTTCCTCAAGTGCTGGAATTACAGGCACCAGCCACTGCACCCAGCCAGGGGCTTGTTTTTTGTAAATAAAGGTGTGATGGATGTTAGAAAGCCTTTCAAAGTTATTCACAGAGTACAATAAGTAATATCCACAGCAGTTCTGTAGTCTAAAGTGATAACATTTGGGTGGGGAACCTGCAGCCTTCTGATTTCAAGATTGTTCTTTTTTAAGCACCAAATGAGGCAAGAAAAGCTTCATATTTCTCTTCTGCACCCCTTTTAATAAAAAGATTTGTTCTGTAAAATTTGGATTCAGTCAAAAGGCTACACTTAAGGACCCAGAAGGCCATGCTTTGCCTTAAGCACTCACTCAAGAGAAATCTATAGTCATAGCTCCAGGAATACTGTCTTCCTAAAGATGACATGTTTATACTGGGAAATAAATGCTTTCGACAGTTGATCACTACTTGATTTTTAATTAGAACTACTCTTGGTAGTTAAAAAAAATTCATGAAAATTCCAAATTGTATTCTCCTTTATCTAAAAGTCTTCTGAAGATTGTTTGCCTAAGTTTGTTCATTGTCTTTGATAAACCAGCAGAAATATGAATTTTATCCAAAAAGAGGTAACCGTCGCTCCCTGTCAATGGCCCTCCTCCAATGTGGGGGAGAACTCTACAATGAAAAGTCTTGCAAACAACTGTATGCACATCTGACAGCAGTGACCAGGCACGGCTACCTACCACCAGGTGAGACGAAATCAGCAACAGTAACGGCAGCTCACATTTGCACAGGGTGCTCCGCTCATCTGACAGAAACAGAGGAACAATGGAAGGAAGCTTTACTACTTTAAGGCCACTTGTGGTGTATCCAGCCTACTGAGGGATCACACAACGAGCCTTACTAAGTGTGGGGGAGGCCTTATAATCCTGCTTCACACCTAAGCAGGTGGCTGCCATGGCCCATTTCCATTGGAAGACTCTGGAAAGAGTCTGAGGTTCTGCTCTTCTCTTGCAAAAAGCTACTGGCTCTAGATGAGCGATTTAGGAGCCACATTTGAGTCTACTCCATCCATGCAGGTAGCACAGCATTTATTTAAGACATTGCAATACAGTAACCCATGAAAAAGGAAACCAGACACACAAAGGTAAATTTTCCACAGTATATTTGCAATGGATTCAGTGAAAAATGTGCACGTATACATATATACACACATCGACGTATGCATATATTTGTGTGCATAGAGATGTGTGTGTATATATATGCAGAGAGAGAGAGAGAGAGAGAGGGAATGCCCACCAGAAAATAAGGAACTCAGACTACCCAATGAAGTTGTAAAAATTGAGCTCAAAGAATAGTAATTGAATATTAAAACAAAGCAGTTTGCAATAAGACATTTTTGTGAGATATTTATGCTTTATCTAAATTCTCATTTCCTGAAAGTGGGACCAAAGAAAAGTTTAATGGCCCTTTTTTGGTCATGCAGAACTAGCATGTATTATCAGAGACTATGCACTGTACAGTGAAATATAGCCAGCCATTCGTCAGGTAAAGTGTGTGTGTGTGTGTGTGTGTGTACACTTTTTTAAAACACTGAATTCTTTGCCTTGCTTGTCCTTGAGTGACAGATCAAGCCTGCACATTCCCTTCCTTCTACCTTGACCTGGGAAGACCCATACCTAACAAAGCTAATGAAGACTCACGACGGGGAGAAATCACTCCTGCCCTATCCTGTTTTCGTTTTCTTGGTTTCAGAGGCAAACTAAAATGCCCTTGGTGTTTGGAGGAAGAAGTGGCTGCCCCTTGGCCTGTGTTCCTGTCGCTCCCCGAATCCTCCTCTAGGGCAACATGCACCCCATGCGCCACCATCATTTCTGCTTCCTCGTTAAATGAAGAGCCCTTAGGGGACACAAAAATAATATTTGTGGTGGATTAAGTTCCCTCCATATGTCAGCTCATCCACAGACATTATTTTATCCTAACAAAAGTGCTGCAAGACAGGGTGTATTGCTTCCATTTTGTTAATGGGACAATGGGTACAAAAAGACCAAGTCGTCCCCTCAAGGTCGTATGACAAATCAGGGACATTAAACCAATTCTGCCAAAATCACCCTCAGAGGCATTTCAACCACCACCATAGATGATGAGTATTCACCTTAGCACTCTCAGGAACTGACCTGCTCATAATTGGTAATTAAAATAATTTCAACCAATATTTAGCAAACACCTAATTACTTATTTCCAGATTCCAAAAGGTGGAACGCGGTGCTTTCTGTTCACTTGCTTACGGCTAACTGGGAAAGTGTCTGACGTTGCCACCTGCGGAGAGGAGGCAGAGCGAATGCATCCCAGCGGCCGTCATCCACAGTTCTGCCGTCTGTGGTTCCAGCTGCCCACAGTCAACTAAGGTGCAAAAGTATTAAACGGAAACCTACAGAAATAATTCAATTTTAACTGCGTGGCATTCTGAGTAACGTGACAAGATCTCACACTCTCCTGCTCCACCTTGACATGAATCATCCCTTTGTCCTGCGTATCCAAGCTGTCCCCACCACCAGCTACCGACATCCTCTGCTTGGGACCTCCAGTCACCGACACTGTCGGGGCTCGATGATCCAGGATCACCCAAAGCAGGTGACCCTCCTTCTCACCTATCGTCAGAAGGTCACTGGCAGCCTAACCCCACGTCATTCACCTCCCTTCATCTCATCAGGTTGGCATTTTGTCATCTCACATCACCACATGAAGAAGGGGTAATACAGTACAATAAGATACTGTGAGAGAGAATAACCACACTCACATAATTTTTATTACAGCAAATTGTGTTATAATGTTCAATTTTCTTATTAGTTATAATTTCTTATTGCGCTTAATTTATAAATTAAACTTCGTCATAGGTATCTATCTATGTATAGGAAAAAAACACAGTATATATAGTGTTCGGTACTAGCCACGGTTTCAGGCCACCACTGGGAATCTTGGAACGTGTCTCCTGCGGATAAGGGGGGACTACAGTAGTTCTCTATTGCAATGTAACTGTCTCCAGATGAAATGGTGAAAAACGATAACATTTGTCACCTCACAGCTCCTGTGGGTGGGAAGTTCTGGCCTGGCTCCACCGAGTCCGCTAGCTCAGGGCTGCTCACAAGGCTACAGTCAGCAGGGACTTCAGTCGTCTCCAGCCTGGGTGGGTCCTCCCCCGAGCTCGCTCGTGTGGCTGTGGGCAGGACGCAGGTCCTTGTGGCTGCGGCACTGGGGCCTCGGTTCTTCACTGGCTGCCGGCCAGTCCTTTGTCACACGGACCTCTCCACAGGGCAGCTCATGACTGACCGCGTCAGGACAGAAAGGTGAGAAGAACCAGAGAGAGAAAGAGGGCCAGCAAGTTAGAGTCCTGGATGATAACTTCGTCTCAGAAGTGTCATCCTAACACTTGGCAGTACTTTGTTCCTTAGAAGTGAGTCATTTTACAATGAGGAAGAGAAGGGTGGGTTTGGAACAGTTTACCTAGAACAAGACAATTACGGTTCCCCAGATATGAAAGAGGCAAGTGAAATTTTTTCAGAGATAATAACTGCAGCTGACACCCAAATTGACAACATCAAAAGTCGCCTTCTAAGCAGAATAATATCAGCACCTTTAAATGTCAGGCGAGGATATTCCTTGCAAGATTATTATTATTTTTTTTTTAGCATTTACTATGACCTCTTCAGAGCCCTGGACATTATGCAAGCTAAGCAAGCACTGTGTTTGTTTTGTTGGCTGCCACTGCTGAAATGTCAAAAGTGTGAACAACCTGACACTGTATCCTGGCCTTCAGCTCTGAAAATTCGAATGTAAGTAAGGAAAAAAATGTACCATGTGTATATACAGAATACAATATGAAAGAGAGTCCAGTTTTACTTTTTAATAGCATTATACAATTCAAACCTCGCACGGGAAGTCACTTTTCTTGAATGACAAAATTAGACTGGAACGTTCTTAAATATATTCCCGGGAGGTTTTCTGCAGGATCAGCCTAGACAGCACACAGTAATGATGACAGGATCAAAGCTGATAAAACTTTAGAGTATTCTACTTTAGAATATTCTGATTTTTTAGTTACTCTTGTTACAAAGACAAGAGCCCCGTTATCTTTCATCATTTATACTTCTGAAACACTAATGTATGCGTTACTCTCCTCTACATTATTAAATTTCATTTTAAGTGGAAAATGTTAATATTTAACTCAATAGTTTAAATGCTATTAATACTAATGTTGTCTTCCTACTTTCTGGAGGGAATACTTTTCAAGTTCAGTTTGAATCGTCTTACCTTTTATTTTGGCACTGTTGGGAAAATACACTCCCGTGGCATGGACTGTCCTAAAAGTAAGGTGATGGAAACTAATTTATGTCTCAGCTGAATGTGTTTGGGGGTTTATTTAATATGCATCCCTAATATATGAGGAATTCATGACAATTAAAACCCAGGTCTGAAACGGAGCTGTGAGGACTGAACTCAAGCCAAGCCGAGTTTTTTTCAGCCTCCTGGTCTGCCCAGCTCAGCCATCCTGTTTCTATTCTCCTCTCCTTGCTAGGACTTCGTCACCTCTGAAATGGATAGATGGGTCTGTCTTAGGAGTCTCTTTGAGCTGCTTCTATGTGTTTCGAACTTGTGGATGTTCGCTCTAAGAAAGCAGACACAAACGCACTATGGTGAACAAATAAATAAATGAATAAACTTGGGCACTCTCTTTCTTTAATTCATAAAGATACATTTCCAGCCAATTATTTAAGGCTCAGGTGGATCCCAGGAAGGAGCTGATATGCCTCTCCTCTGTAGTTCCATTACACCCAGCATATGTTAGCATTTCATATCCCGCATTGAAACTACTTTTGCACATGTCTGTACTCTCACCTGCATTGCTAGTGGAAGAGAGTCAGCATGTTTGTGTCCCAGCACATAGCACAATGTCTGGCACCAGCCAGATGTTCAAGCATCACAAAACCATCACCAACCATAAAAATAATAGCACATACGATGCCCAGACGTCTAGAACAACTGGAGTGGTGTTTTGAGGCGTCGATGTTGATATTTTCTAGTATTATTAGCAGCACTAATATAGGGAGCGTCACTAGCAACTTGACAAAGAATATCATTCATACCCCTCTTGGCAAGCGGGTTAGTTAGATTTTCCCAGTTTCCAAGCCAGAGAATCTATCTACTCTGTTTCGGTCACACAATGTGGATACGCATGAAAACGAGAAACCCGGGAGGTCTCGGTGAGAACGCCACCTTGCTGAAGAGGCGTGCCGCCAGACTCACTGACGGGCCTCGCTCCCAGGTTGGGGCCAAAGCGCAGCTGGAATCTCAGAGACAGGGGAAAGGCTGAGAGACAAGTCCCATCAACCGTGACTCTGTTGCTCTCCTATCCTCAGAACTTGACTATTTTCCGTGATTCCTGCTTCCTCCTTCCTCTCTCTTCTGTTTCCACCACCCGGCAAGGCGTTCACCTTTTGCTGAAGGCTTCCAGAATATTGGTGTTAAAAACAAAAAAAAAGCCCTTGTGTGGAAGAAACCACCTAGCTCTGTTCTCTCAGTAGGGGACTGTGGGTGCAGGACACGTCCTCGAAATGTGGCTGCGTATGGGTGCCTGGAGTTTTGGCAAAATCACTAATTTTTCTGAACTGTCATGCTTTTAACCAAATGACTTTCGGGCAAGTTGTGGTTCTGTGGCCAAACCATGGCTGCTGTGTCGTCTATTATGCAGCAATTGCCACAGTGATGCTGAGCAAAAGAAATCATCCGAAACCAAGTGATTGAAAACAGAAAACATTTGAAAGCTCACAGCTCTGCAGGGGAGCCAAGGCCACCGTGCCTCAAGCTGTGGTTGGTGTCCGCTTAGGTTCCACGTGCACGCAGCTCCTCTCTGTCCTCACTGATGGTCATGCGGGACATGCTGTCTTGACGACAGGTCACAGGAATGCAGGAGTGGGGGTGGAAACATGAGACTTCTTGAGACTTAGGCCCTGAGCTGGACCTCTGTCACACTACTAACTTCCCAGGGGCCAATCCAGACCCCCTCACCAAGCCCAGCGCCAACAGGGCAGGAAGGAAATGCAGCTCCCTGCTCCGGGGTATGACATGGCAAAGCCATCATCCTGCAGAGGTGTGCGAGGGCTGTCCGGAAAGTATCCAGCCACCGTTAATATAACGAGAATGGTTTGCACGACCATTGAATGTAACCCGGCAGCCAAGGCGAGTGGACTGGGATGCGCGTGCGTGAACAGTGACACCCTCACTCTGCCAGTCAGTGGGACTCCAGGCGCGGCTGAGTGAGCACGTGCGCTGTGTGGCCGTCGCATTCAAAACGAGAGTGAGGAGAGCAACGGGTCTGCATCAGATCTTGCGTTAAGCTTGAACATTCCTCCCCGGAAAGTATTCAGATGATTCAGAAGGCTTTCCGGGACGATGCGATGAGTGCGGCACAAATAAAAGTGTGGCACAAACGCTTCAAAGATGGCCGAGAATGTGTTGAGAGTGATCCACATTCTAGAAGGCCTGCAACAGGCAGAACACCTGGGCATGTTGGCCATATACGGGTTAGGACAAGAGACGCTGGGAGAACTATGTGAGGTCCCAAGGTGCCTACTTTGAAGGGGGCTGAGGCGTCATGTCCTATGTACAATGTTTCTTGTATCTTCTTCAGTAAATGTCTCAATTTTTCATATTACCTGGCTGGATACTTTCTGAACAGACCTCATATAATTCTTAGACCAGAACAGCTGGAAGAATTGGAAACAGTGATTCAATCTTCCACTCATGGTTACTTAGCTTGGTTCTCCATAAGTTTCCAGAAGTTCTGAGATATGTTTATCTATTGTTTCATTCTCCCCAAGTGTATAGCAAAATTTTTGCATTCTTCCCAAAACATTTTAAAAAAGAAAGAAAGACAAGAAGGAAGGAAGGAAGAGAGGAAGGAAGGAAGGGAGGAAGGAAGGAAGGCAGGAAGGAAGGAAGGAGAGAGAGAAAGAACAAACTTGAGTTAAACTAAATTACATTTCGGAAAAATCAAAACATTGTTCTTGGATTCTATAGAGATAATCATTTGTTACAAATAAGATAAAAGTAATTACAATAATGGCTTACATACACATGTATCCAGTGTGTGTACTCACAAACATTTTGGTAACAATTGTAACATTATCACAACTACCCAGCATTTAAAGACCAAGAGAATTGGTTTTGTCTAAGATTGTCTATACCACAAACTGAACAGGGAGCTGTTCAGTTGAATATGTAACATATTTTAAATATTTAAACATCATATCCGCATGATCCCAAAGAGTAAGGCTAGTTATTGTGAGTAGTTTTTCATGGAGTCAAGGGAATTCAGTAAAATTTGTCTCAGTACACGCTTTAACACTCAAGTGGACTCATAATCTCTGAAATCCTTCTTGATTAAGAACTCCCAAAAAACCTCATATATATACCAGATGGCTAGATAAGCCAGAAAGAGGCTCCCGTGATTTGAAATAGAAATGCTCATTTGTCTTCTAAATACCATTTGAGAAAGACCAGATACTATAATGTGGGTTTCATCTTAATTCATATCTATTTCCTTTCTAAGCATTTAATCTCTGATAGCAGTTCATGCATTAGAGGATTTATGGTTCGTGTGAGGAGGCAGAGTGATGATTCACCCATCTTCTATTAAACTGCCTCTGGCGTATTCCAGCAGGGGCCCCCAACCCTTATTTAAGAACTTTAGAAAGGATTACATTCCAGGAATCCCCTCATTTCCGTCAGTTCGAATGCTACGGGGATGTGACCCACTGATGCTGCCTGACCTCAGCTCCATCGTCTGAAATGACTACAGGCTGTAATTCAGCTGTACACGTTACATTTGCTTGCTCCAGTTTGATTGGATAGTTTTATTTTTTTCTCAAACCAGCAAAAATACACGTAGATCCAGACCGAGTCATACCACCTATCATGGCTATTCAAATTTTTGATGTTATTTTTCCCCTGAAAATAGAAATTGCTCAGGTACTGATTTGGATTGCCCCAACTTGGATTTCTGTTGTTGCTGTCGAAGAAGAAGGTAATGGCCTGGGATAACATTAGCTTCTACCTGGTTCTAAATAACACCCAACTTGGAGGTGAGGACACGTGACACCCGTTGGCTACTGCTCTGAGAAGCATCATCGGACAAAAACATGAGCCGACGTGACTGCAGTTGCAGCTGCATATGTACCAGACTGGGCAAAACCTTTTTAACCATAGCATGCTGGGCTGGACGCCACGTCACTTTATTCATGATACTCAATTGCAGTCTGAATCAGAATATAGATTTTCAGTTCTATAATACATGCAGTACTCAGCAAAGACTGTTACAAGAACACTCCCAATTTTTCTATTCTACTCAAATTAAGTGACAGAATTACCTGCCTCTAGACATTAGGATAGCAGGAAAGAAAACTGTTTTGCTTTGCAATATGAAAGAGGAAGAAAGAGAGAGAGTATCTCAGGGGCAAATGTCGAGACCAAGATTTCAATGTGATCACTTTTGGGGGCGGACGTGATCCTAGCAAAGGTCAGTGGGAGAAAAGACAAGTGAGACAAAGGAAGGAGCGGATGAAGGGTGTGTTATCCAACAAGTTACCCTCTCGGGCTCCGTTCCACTGGGCATCTCTGGGAGGCAGCAGAACAGGACACACTCCACAGAGTTCTCACTCCCAAGGGGCCAGGGGACCGGAGCTGTGACTCATCAGCTCCCATGAGCCCATGTAGGAGGCATGCACTTCCTGGCATTTCCGGCATGCTGTGTGCCTTGCCAGAGCAGGATCTGGTGGCCAGGAAAGGCCCTTAGGCAAGAGGGCACAGGTGCTGGGAGTTGGAAGACTGGAAGACAGACCAGAGCAGCATTCATGAAAATTACAAGGACCAAGGAAACACGGGCAAGATATCTATATCTGTATCTATAATCATATCTATATCTATGCACTTGTTTCTACAGATACATGTGTGTGTGCATCTATTTATACACACACTGATTGTGACTTGGCCAAAACAAAATCCTGTAAAATACAAAGTGCCCAGATTTTACAAAACACTTTCATAAACAAAGGAAGCCAGATATCAACAATAAAAAATGACCTCAAAAAACTAATCATTGGCAAATTGATCAGGTTTATATATTTATATATTAAATATATATTTATATATATTCATATATAAATTGAAGAAAAATATTCTATTAAGCAATATGCAGATCAAAGGGAAATTCAGAACTCATTAGTCAATTATCTGGCAAGAAATCAGAAGGTTAATTCTGTATGCCAAAACCTACAGCAAACCTATCTACATCCACCTATGCTTCCACTATTACAAAGAAAAAGACCAAATGTAAATGAAATACATATTCAGTATAAGAAACTAGAAAAAAATATAAAACAGCAAAATAAAAAATGATAAAGGTAAAATTGGAAATTACTAAAATAGTATAAATAGTAGCAATCAAAAATGTGTTCAAACGTAATTTCTTTGAAATTCACTATAAAACAGAAAAACTGCTAACATTAAATTATGAAATAATAAGAGGACACAAAAATGAATGAGGTTATGAATAAAAAGGCAATATAACCAGAGATTTCAGATATTAAAAGAATTATAGCAGCATATTTTGTGTACTTTTATGGCAAAAATATGAGAATTCTAAAGAGAATGGTTGATTTCCTACAAAAATATTCAAACTTGATTCTCAAAGAAGCAGAAACTGAATCTACAAATAACCAAGGAAGGTGATGAAAAGGTAATTAAAGAGATGCCAGGTTAGAAAATAATATACATCAGTCCCAGATGGTTCTATAGCTGAGTTCTATTTGAGCTTTAAAGTACAAACCATTTCTATGTAAGATAAACTCTTCTAGGCTAAAGAAAAAGCTGGAAAGTTGCCCAATTTCATGATGTTAGCATGATTTTAATGCTAAAACTTACTAAGGTGAGTACAAAATAATTGACAAAATTATAGGATAATTCTATATGTCTATTGTGCACGCTAGATGTAAACATTCTAAGTAAATTATTAGTCAATAGAATTTGAAGATATTCAAGAGAGTGACCAATATATTTAATATCAGATAAAAGCATGAAAGAATGGTTTAAGATCATTTATTCCATTAAAATAAAGGAGAAAACCATCTGTTTATATTCATGGTAGGTGATGATAGAAAGACATTTGTTAAATCCAGCAGCTATTCCTGAGAAAAGCCTAGGTAAGATAGGACTAGAAGAAAATGAACTAATCATGAAAAAGACTACTCAATAGCAAATATCATAATAAAGAAAGAAGCAATGACATATTTCTATTAAAATCGAGGAAAAAAACTAGGATGAACACCACTCTTACTTAACATTGCTTTAAAAATTCTTGCTAAAACAGGAAGATACCATTTTTAAATTATTATATATATTTTTAAAAGTTACAAAATATTTAGTATGAAGATACTAATACTACATATCTAGAGAAAGAAAAAAACAATGAAAAGTTATTAAGAATTAGCAAAAGGAATTATTAATAGAAATTCATAAGATAAATGATACAAGCCATTGTAAGAAAAATTTCTTGCTGTGTTAGCAACATCCAATAGGATACTTTTAAAAATTAGAAGACTATATATTTTATTCATAGTAGCAACCGAAACTACAGAATGACTAATAAAAATGGATTTTAATATACATGTATTATATACATAGTTTTTTCTTCTCATACTCTTGTCCTCTCTCTCTCTCTCTCTCTGAATATATATGTCCAGGAGTTTTGTGTCCATATGGAAGGACAAAACCATATCCTCAATAAATGGAGAAATATAAAAGATTCCTGGTTGGGAGGCTTGAAAAAAGTGGTGTTTCAAAATCAGTGTATTAATTTAATACAATTACAAGCAGCATCCTCTATTTAGAAGAGAACAGAAAGATTGTCACAAAAGAGAGCCACCTGAATGCTCTCTCTCCCACCTCCCAGGCCACTGGTAACATAGCCAGAAAATGTAAAAAGCTTAAGGTGCTGCCGTTCGGCTCACCTGCCTGTTGAGTGAAATGTAATCTCCTCTGATTTCCTTTGTTCCCACACCTAGAGGACCGTGGGGGCCTCACACGCAAACAAGATGGGGCATTGCCCGAGACACGCAGACTGGCTGCTTGCCACACGTGAGCTCGCCAGGACGCAGACACTCCTGCTTAAAACAGTTCTGGGAAATTAGTAGATAAGCATGAAGTGTCTGGAACACTAAGGCACCTGACTATGTAATGCAAAGAGGGTAACCTCGTGAACGCCGCAGAGATGACGAAGATGTTCTCACTGTTGTCACTGCTGCAACACAACACACGACTGCTCCGCGCTTACGGCTGCGACATCCAGGGGCAGGCGGGTTCCCATTTTTCTTTTCCAGGTGGTAGAGGGAAGCAGAAAGTTGCACCCATAACCGAGGGTGGAGTCTGCCCTTGAAACGTGAGACATCATTCCACGGGGTTAGTTAGAGGTTAGTAGACTGACACCCTTTTTCACTGTCTTTCTTTAATCCTCATGAAGATTTGCACTTTTCTTTTTTTTAAGTTGGTGATGACTTAGAAATTGTAATTTATATTTTGTTTACATTCATTTTTTTGACATGATTACTCTTTTTTAAGGAAAAATGTATTGCATCTGCTAATTATTTGGCATTGACTATGAGATGGTGTGATTCGGGAAACCTTGATAATAAATACTTCCACCTGGAATTGCAAACTCTCTCCTCCCCACTCTCAGCTGCAGTTTCTCTCAATTCTTAGAATTATGATGCATCCCAAGGAGGTGAAAAATACTCCTCTTACCCTGGAAATAACTTTAAATAAAATCCTTTATTAAGTTTTTTTTTCATGACAAAGGGGCTTTCTTAAGATTTTTATTCTGGATTTTGTATATCAGCAAAGCCAGATGTTTCTGGTGCATTATTGCACATATAGAAAAAACAAACACAAACATGTAAAGTTCTCATCAATTATTTTGATAACTTTAACTTGAACCAATATGAAATGGATGCATACAACTTTTTTAAAAAATCACTATTTTTTAATAGCCAAAGAATAATTCCATCTTCCTGAAATATTCCCTAGATATGATGTAACCCTAGGAAGCCCAGCTGGGTATATTGCTTTCTCCATGGCTACGGAGAACTTCCCAATACTTTATTGTTTCACATGAAGAAGATTAGGTTTGTAATAATAAAAAGATCATGAATCTATGACAGACATTTAAAGACAGGTATGAAGCACTCACTGAAAGTATATTTTTTAAATACAGTGGTTTAAAAGTGTAGACATGAAGCCAAAAAGATTGCAAGAAATATTATAAAGCAAATACTGGTTCTCTGACAGATTTCAAAAGGTATCTACTGAAATATGAATACAAGATTTATTAATGTTCAACTGTCTGCTTGGTTAGCAAGGGAAGTAGAGAGATTCTAACTTCATTCTTCCCCATTGTTTCTGTAGCTGATAATTAAAATATCTTAGAAATTTTAGATATCTTTTTATAACACAATATTTGTTTTCTCTAAAATCTACCCTACACAATTCCATATGCATTTTATGACTTTTATCATTCTGCTTTGACATAAAAAATCAGACAGCTTGAAACAGAAAGAATACAAGCATAAACAAAAGCTACCTAGTAATGCAAAATTTTTAAATGCTTTTGTTTTGTATAAAAACCTGGATGTGCATGATTTCAGATAAACAATCTATATATTTTCACAAAGAATCACATTTATACTTCTATTTCTTAAAAAAATAAAAGTAACCACATGTAGAAAACACATCTGTAGTTTGCACAGAGCAGATGCACTGGAGATCTTCGTTTGATTAATTAGTGTTTCATGCTTCTATCTTGGGTGGAAACCACAAGAACTGTGTAACAGACATGTTCTTAGAGTCTAAGAATGCTTCTCTGATACTAGCCAGTTTCAGCTGATATCTAGCATGTATTTAAATCATAAGTCAACTTGCTAAACAACATGAGGATACTTTATAAGACTGTATTGCCTCAGAGCTTATATGTTAATAAGTTTTATGTTCTGAAGATCAAAATAAAGTCTGTCCTAAAAGTTATGCCTGCCAAAGTCAGGATTAGAAAGACCCAGAAGGAAGACATCTCACTCTGCTACTATGTGGCCAGAGTTTGTCTGTTTATCAGTTCTGTCATTTACTTGATTGATCAGCGATTTACGATTGATCAAGGATTTCAAGATAAGATTGAAATTTACTAAAGTCATCAAAGGCAAGTCAACAAACCTAAAGGGACTTCTATCCACAGAACACCTGGACAGCTGTCTTGATATTTTGGTGCTGCAAACACCCTGTAACAAAGCTTAAATCAGATCACTTGTACTAAGAAAGATTGCTTAATGTAGAACCATTAAAACAAGCAGAATGTCTTCCAAGGCAAGACTTCCAGTCCATCTCAGATGATAACCCTTTGGGTACACCTCCTGGTAGGGGTTGGTTGCCTTCCCCTGGGATCACTGTGCTAGCTAAGACTGTTAACCGTAAAGCCCTATAAACACAGTTGTAATGCAGAAGCTCCCAGGAAATGAGAGGAGAGACGAACATGAGTTCTGTGCACTGGCACGGACTGTAAAATTACACTAAACTTCAGGAGAAAAGAGGAAGTGTTCAGCAATCTCCTTCTACAAAAGCCAGTGAAGAGTTTGGGGCCTTTGTGGGTAGGGGGGCTGGGGGGATTTTAATGCTAAAAGTTCACTTTGCACACAATTCCAATCTTTGTGTTTTGTTGGACAGCTCTTGTCTATATCTATGGGATTTTTTCAAAAATAAAAAAATATTTAAATAAGGCACTTGCAGGGAAAAACTAACTAGATTTTATTTCTGCTTAATAAAGATTGTTCACATGTTAACAACGATGTCCGAAGAAGTTATAACACTGTCTTTGGTTTTACAATGATAAAAGGAAAATGTTGGGTTCTTCTATAAAACAAGGAATTAAGATTGTTTATCATTGTTGTTTGTGTTAAACAATGGTTGTAAAATAATTTACTGGAATATACAAACAACACTGAAATAAATGTGCTATTAATGGAGAAAGGGTGTGCTGTTCCCAGAACCAACATTTTTCCCTCTTCATTTTCATCTGATTTTGATCAAAAGCATCCACTGGCAAAGTTAGTTAGTGGTGGTTGTTTTTGTTTTCTTTTTTAGTAATAGTTAACAATTATTTAATGTTTCCACTTGTTGGATATTTTACATGTACTATTTTACTTAATCACAACAAATCTGAAAAGTAGGTACTTAATAATCATCTATTTTATAGATGAAATAACTGAGGTTTAGTAAGTTTAAGTAATTTTCTAAGATCATGCAACAAGAACTAGATTGTATCTAACCCAACTCCAGAGCCCAGGGTTAAGAACACATCATGCAAGAATTTCACTAAATCCCTTTTTATGGAAAAAAAAGAATTTAAACAGCAAGATCATATATTTTTAAATATGTATGTGCACATAAGACATATCCATATTTATCCATATAAAAAGATCTGAAGTGAAATACTCAGAGGAATTAATAGTGCTTATTTCTGAGAGATGGAGTTATGAGTAACAGCTAATTCTTTTTTACCTATATTCTTACTTTTTCTATAATGATTTATTTTTATGTATTGTTTTGATAATGAAAAAGAACAAGTTATTTTGGTAATAAACCAGAGCTTGCATTATCAGAGATGGAAATCATTAAATTTATTTCAAAGTATTATGAGGTACAAATAATTTTTGGATACATGAATTGCTTTTATAATGCTTGAGTCATGGTTATAAGAGTACCTGTCACCCAGATATTGTTCATTCTACTCATTAGGTAGGTTTTCACCCATCCTCTCCTCTCCCTTCCCCCTTTGGTTGATTCTCGTTGAGTTTTACTTCCATGTACATGTGTGCTCATTGATTAGTTTAAATTTAATAGTGAGTACACGTGGTGTTAGTTTTTCCATTCTTGAGATACTTCACTTAGGATAATGGCCTCCAGTTCCATCCATATTGTTGCAAAAGGCAGTAAGTCATCTTTCTTTATGGCCTAGTAGTACTCCATGGTATACATGTACCACATTTTGTTAATCCACTCATGAAATTGATGGGCATTTGGGTTGGTTCCACGTCTTTGCCAATTGTGAATTGTGCTTCGATAAACATTCGAGTGCAGGTGTCTTTTTGATAAAATGACTTCTTCTCCTTTGGGTAATTACCCATTAGTGGGATTGCTGGATCAAATGGTGCGTTGACTTCTAGTTCTTCAAGGAATCTCCATACTGTTTTTCATAGAGGTTATACTAATTTGCAGTTCCTCCAACAGTATATAAGTGTTCCTTTCTCTCTGTATCCATGCCAGCATCTGTTGTTTTTGGACTTTTAAATAAAGGCCATTCTGACTGGGGTAAGGTGATAGCTCATTGTGGTTTTAATTTGCATTTCCCTGATGATTAGTGATGTTGAGCACTTTTTCATATGTTTATTGGCCATTTGTCTATCTTCTTTTGAAAAGTTTCTGTTCTTGTTTTTTGCCTGCTTTTGAATAGGGCTATTTGATTTTTTTCTTCCTGATTTTCTTGAGTTCTTTGCGGATTCTGTAGTCCTTTATTGGATGCATAGCTTGCAAATATTGTTCTTGTTTTTAAAGACTGACTCTGCTTACCTCTTACTATATGAACAATAAGAAAATGGGGAGAGGGAAATCAATTCTTTTAACTCAAAATAAGCTCTCATTGTTTTCCCCTGTCACCTATCTCTTGATCCTTAACTGTACCTCAAAAACACCCTGTGTCCACCTTCACTTTAGCCTGGTTTTTGTTCTCTGTCTTTCCTCTTTCTCTGTCTTTTCCTGGGCCTCAGTGAGAATCAGTGTTTTCTCAACTGTTGCATAACACACTACATAACTAAGGGGAAGTGGAGCCCCAGAAGGGGAGAATAGCGGTCTCTCTTGATCCTAATTCTTCATTAGGTCCCCTTCAATAATCACTAAGAAGTATTTACCTCGAGCAGGCATTCTGTAATAGTGCAGAACAAAAGTTAAAAAAAAAAGAAAAAAACAGCAAAGGAGGACAAGTAGAGTGAGGAAACAAAGCCTTCTGAGCAGGACAGTACTTTTTGCCACCATGTTGTGTGTTTGGACATCAGGTCCAGGAGACAGCTAAACGCCTGCTGGACTGACCTCAGCACTAGCCAGGTTCCCCTCCCTGAGGCAGGTCTGGTGGCTGCCATCCTAAAGGTTGGAATGCTGTCTCTGGATTGTGTAAGAATTCAGGCAGAATTGTTTAATGTCTTCATGAATCATTCATTCAGTCAACATCTATTGATTCATTCATTCTTGAAATAAATATTCCTGAAATGCTTATTTCCTTGGAGAAATGGTGGAGGATTGCATAGCAAGAATATAAACCACCATAGATAACTCTTGGGTCTGTATATTGGAGTCTGTATACACTGTGGAAATGGAAATGCTACTCCAAGGTATTTCCCTTACCGGTAGCTCAAGAAGTACTCTCCTCCCACCGGCCTCACCCATCCACAAAAGAAACCACAAAATGCTAAAACGTTGTTCTTATGACCCTCTGGAGGTAATCCCACAGGTATTCCTAATCTGGCTCTTCTCTATGTTTGTTGTCTCATCTGATGGTCTTCAATGTAGAATGAGGTCTATAAGACAATGCATTAGATGTAAGAACAAAGTTCCAGACCTTCCATTTGTATTTATTTCTACCTAAATAATTAAGGGAGTGATTAGGACGCATTGATTTGCAACAATTGGCTTGATGTTACTTCTCACTTGGTACCATGACTGATGGATGTGCCATGTCCTTGGAAAGCAAGGTGTCCTAAGGGCACGTTGGGATTTTGTGCACCACAGAGAAGCCCAGTGTACGACTTTTACTTAACCCTCAGCTTCCAGTGTCACGTGATATATGCGGTTAAGCAGTTTTATGCATTATTTCATCTAGGTTTAACTAACCTAGCCCCTGCAAAATGAATACATAGCTTACAATTTTCCTGGAAAAGAACTCTGAAGTGAAAATATTTGCCATATCTCAAGTCTGAGAGAGGAAGATAATAGCACAGTTGATTCTTCTATTTAACCCTAATGGAAGCTTTTGGCTGCCCATAGTATGTGGTGAACACAACATCCATCTAATAAGATGGGCCAAGCAATTGCCTGCCTAATCTGAAATTATCAAGAGCATTATTTGAAATGTGAATTTACATACATGATTGTTAACCATGAACCTCCCTTGAGTGAATATTATGCTTGAGAGAATCTCAAATTGTGTAATTAAGCCATCACAATTAGCCAGACAATTAAAAGTCAGCCATCCCATACATTATTAAAGCTAATACTTATTTTAATAAAAACAAAAGTGGATTTACACCATTTGTAAATAAAAGTACGTGAAATAATATGTTCACAGAATTTTATCTTAACCTCATCCTTTTTCAACTTCTGTGTTGGTTTCGTAATATAAACAACATGTGAATACAATAATGTATGCCTATAATTAATAAAGTAGGAAATACTAACAAATTGAGGATTGCTATAGCAAGATACTACAAACTGGGTGGCATAAAACAACAGAAATGTATTGCCTCACTGTTCTGAAGACCAGAACTCTGAAGTCAAGGTGTCGGCAGGGCCATGATCCCACTGAAGGTTACGGGGTAGGATTTTTCCTCATGTCTTCCTAGCTCTGGTAGGCACAGGTGTTCAGTGGCATGTGGCATGTGGCAGCGTCACTCTGATCTCCTCCTCCTCCCTCTTCATGTGGCCGTGTTCTCCTGGTTGGCTCTGTCTCCTCACGTGGTATCCTTTTTACAAGGATGCCAGTTATGTTGCATTAAGGGCTCACCCCACTCCACTGTGACCTTATCTTAATTCTACTGATTACAGTGGCAATGACCCCATTTCCAAATAAGATCACATTCTGAAGTACTGGGGGTTAGGATTTCAGCATTTCTTCTTTTGAGGGGGACACAGTTCGACCTTTAACACTTCCCTAACACCGTGGAGTAAGATTTGGTTTCTTCTTAAAAAAATGGATAAGTAGACCTTAGAGTATTCCTGTTTTACTCATGAAAAGAATATTGACATGTCTGCATTTCATAAGTACATGATTAATAGAGAAACTTCAACACAAAAGTGTAACATATGTTATGATGGATGTTTCATCTTGATAACCACATGCATCAGTTGACTTGTTCCATGATGAAATGGTCTCAGCCAGAATCTGTGATTAGGGGAACCTTCTGCCAGATTAGGGGCATAAAAGATATCACAAAATGAAGAGCAGAGATGAATAAAGAGATATGTCAGAGGGGGAGAGAGAGAGAGAGATGCTTGTGGTCTACCCCATATCCCTACCTTGTGCAGGGGGGTGGATATGTGAAGCTGAAAATCATTTGGAAAGATTTGGAATAAATTTAGCAGCTGAGAAGCACCAACTGAGAGGCCTGATTCAGACACTGACTCATGCCTGAGAGTCCAGAACTGGCTGTGGATAAGACGGCATTTCTGCCCAGGAACGCACAGCATGGGAGTAGGGTGGGCTAACTGCATTCATGGAACGGCTAGGAGGGTGCAGCCAACACATGGGACAAGTTGTGCATGTCCCGTGGACCAGATGTGGGTTGCACAGGAGCTCACATCCCTGTGCACAGGGTGGATGGGAGGTCTCCAAGGCTGAAAAGAAAATTGTGAGAAGCATGTTTGGGTTGAAGAGAATTGTAGAAAAGGAAAGCTCACCTGGCAACATCTGAAGACACCAAAGCACTGTGAGTGGGAACTGGTCAACTCTTTGCATCTGCCAGACGCAAACTCCATGAAGCTGATTTCCAAGGGTGTATCAGCGATGATCCATTGCTGTGTAACGAGACACTCTAACACTAGTGGTACAAAAATGTAGTGATCCTTTATTATTATTATTATTATTACTATTATTATTATCTCTCTTTGTCTGAGGGTTGATTGGGCTCGGGTACATAACTCTTGCTCAGTATCTCTTTTGTGGTTACACCCTCATGGTGCCTGATACTGGATGGAGGCTTCTGGAAGGTTTCCTCCCTCATGTGTCTGGTGGTTGAGGCTGGCCAGTAGTCAAGAAGTCAGGACAACAATACTTGGTCTCTCTGTGTGGCCTGGGCTTCCTCTCTCAGCAAGGCTAGTGTGTTCTGGGAACAAGGGGGAAGACAGAGAGGGAAAGAGAGAGAGAGAGAGAGAGAGAGAGAGAGAGAGAGGCGGGGGGAGGGAGAGGCTGTCACCTTTTATAACCTAGCTCTGAAAGTCATGCAATCACTTTTGCCCCCATGTGCTCAAAAAAAGTGAGTCACTAAAGTCAGCCCAGCTTCAGGGGGAGGTTTGATCCCACCTTTTGGTGGAAAGTGTGCCCGAGAATGTTCATGGGATTCTTAAACGAAAATTGCCATCTTTCTCACCACCCAACTCTACCATATGTCCGAATGTGGTCCATCCTCATACGAACAAAATGTCTTATATCTAACACCATGCTTTACCCTTTACAAAAGTATGCACGAGGCAAGAAAAGACACAAAAACTCTGCAAATCAATTTTTTTCATGGTTTGATTATAATTATTATTATTTTTGGGGGGGCTCACAATGGAATGTTTCCCACTGAGGAGGAAGATGCAGTCTTCTGGATGTCTGCAGAGTGTGCCTGTCCTTTGCAAAACACAAGAAGAGCAATTTTGACAGATGAAGTAGGAAAGTAGGTCAAGAATGATGCCTCCAGTATGTTGTGTGTTTCAATGGAGAACATTTTCCTACCCTGGAGGGACATCTGTGTTCCCGACTGACGACTGCCAACTTTGGAGGCAGCTTGGCTTCATGTTCAAGAGCACAGCCTGAAGTCAACGTGCAGATTCGTCACTTGCTGGCTGGAGGGCCAGTGCTTAGCCTGCCTCCTACCTGTGTCACTTACCCCACACAGTGTCACGAGGATCGATGACAATGCCTTCAAAGAAATCGCTGCAGCACAATGTTTGGCACATGAGAAACCACAAGGAATATTAAGTATTGTTTTAGCCAGTATTGTTCTTATTAGCATCATACTATTATCCTGTAAAATATCTAAAATTATGTCTGATACACACTCGGGCACTGCTAATTAGAATTTGTTGTATGAATGAAGGTAATTCTCAGAGCGACTTTGGGGAATTAGGCACCAGCATGAGTCATTTGGCACCTGGTCCATTTTTTTCTCTGCAGGAGCTGCCAGTATGAGTTAAAGAAAAGTAGCCATTGTTCAGAATGAAACCATCGTACAGGTGGAGACTTATATTACAATAATGATGGCCTTCACTTCAGTGAGAGAAAGATGCAGATGATAATGGCATGAATCTACTTCGAAAAAGAAAAAACAGTTAGACCCTCTCGTGTCTCTAGTTAGATGAGTTAAAAAGATAAAGGTATTAAAAACTATATAAGAATTGACAAATGTTTGAAAAGGGTCTATTTGTATATTTTTGCAGTGGAGTTGTTATTAAGAGAGGTACAAACTCAAGAGATAGTAGAGGAAATTATTAACTGGCTCAACTCCATTAAAACTGAAACGTTCCTGCACGTTATAAATAACATTTCAAGTCAAGCAACAGAAGGGAACAAACTGTGTTCAACTTAGACAAACAATGAATGTTCAGAATCATAAATAGTTCTTCTATTTCTATATAAAAATGATATTAAAGGAAAACAAAAGTTGGCAAATGCCATGACTGGGTAATTAACAGATGGAGGCCGGGCAAGGAGCCTCACCCAAATTGCTGGACATCTCCAGTAAGCTGCGAAATGCAGAGGAAAACAACATTAATCCAGTGTTTCTTACACAGATTGCCAAGATTTTTAAAACTTGCAATAGACAGTGTTGATAAGGAGGTGTGAAAATGAGAACTCACAGAAAATTATGGTATAACTTACTAATTTCGGAAGATAAATTGCACATGGCCTAGAGTATGGTTTAAGTATCAGTTCTTAAAATGTCTGCACAGATATATGCACAAGGATAGGTGGTGGGGGACAGATAGACTCATTGATATAGAGATGAGATATATAGACAAATTGGGGGAAAAGTTTGCATATATACACGCAGATATTCGCACAAGGGCATATATATGGAAAATAGAATAATGTAGGCTATAAAAACTCCTCACACTCCATCTACATAAAAATAGTTATCTAATTCATCGCATTATAATCTATGGCATTCCAATTAGGAGAAACAACCAGGCAGATTTATGGGGACGGCTATGGAAACACCAAAAGGCATGTTAATAGGTGAAAAAGGCAAATTGAAGAATAATGCATATGGTTTGATTGAATTTACGAAACAAAGAGATTTTACTCTGTGAAAGGATGGAGGAAAAGACAGAAGGCTACACATGAAACTGTTAGCAAAGAGTACCTCTGGGTGGCTGAGAGTGTAAGGAGTAGGAAACAGGAATTTTTCGTAAATAATATGTGTGTGTGTGCCACATGAATGTTTTAATCCAGGAACATATTCAGGTACTGTGGTAGGCAAATTATTGGACCCTCCCCCCAAAATGTCCATATCCTAATCTCAGGAATCCGCGAATATTGTACCTTCCATGGCAAGGGCAAATGAAGTTTATCGATGGGATTAAGGCTGCTAATCGCCTGACTTTAAAATAGGAAAATTAGCCTGGATCATTAGAGGGTGGGCCTAATGTAGTCACGAGGATCCTTAAAAATAGGAGAGAGGTGGAGGGGATATCAAAATGAAGCACTGTGAGGAGGACCCCACCGCCCTGGCTGGGTTTGCAAACGGGGAAAGCACTGAGCTGAGGACGGCAGGTGCCTCAGGAAGCCGGGAAAGGTAAGAAAATGGAATCTCCCCCGGAGCCTCCAAAAGGATGCCAGCCCTGCCCACACATTAATTTCAGCCCACAGTGACCTGCGTCACCCTGTGTCCAGAAATGTCAGATCATATCATTGTGCTGTTTTTGCTCTCTGAGTTTGTGGAAACTTGTCAGTGTGGTGTTAGGAAATGAATACTGGTGCTAATGATGTCATTAAATCGTCTTTGCAGGAGGGCTGCGCACATCTGGACGTGGTATTGACGCTGGAAATGATCTCGATCACCTTGGGGTTGCTACATTATGCTCTCACCTGTCAGATGGTGCGTACTGCTCCTGGCTTTTGTCACAGTTGTCTGTCTGTCTCATCTTCCTAAGCCCCATACCCAGTCTTGCTAAGCCTAGGGCTGTACCTTGCCCAAATGTACCTCCCTCCATCACCTATTAGGAGTATTGAGTGGGAACTCATTTCTTGTCTCCCATTTTAAGAACTCTGTGTTAGCTCTGCTTTCACTAGCAGCTAGCTTCCTCTCTCTGCGTTTGTATTCTACCTGCGGCCCTGCAATTTTATTATTCCAAGACCAACTTCTCTGCTGCCCACAGCCTTTTCTGGAGTTGGCTTACTGCCGAATCCCACATAACTCTATTAGTGAACAAAATGAAGTGAAGAAAAGTTCCCAATGACCAACATTTATTTGGCCAGAATGGCCTCGAAGAATCTGCTCTGGCCCTCGTCAAATCCCAGAACAATCTCACGGACCTGGGTTCCCCAGAATTGGCCTCAAATCCCTCAGGCTGTCTGAGCTTATTGAATCAGCAACATTGGCTGTCTTTGAATGAAGTTTATAGCATGCCAAGTACCAAATGTTTTGCTGCAGTTTAAAAGAAAGAAAAGTAACTCCAAGGACTCTGTATGATGTGATTTGTTGTATAGAAAAACCTGGAAGAGCATGACTTTGTTGAGGACGTCAATTTTTAAGAAAGTTAATGGGGAGTTGGTACAAATCACAAGTGGAGTGACAAAGTCTAGACACTGATGGTGACACACGGGCTTTGACCATCTCAAACAAGTGCCACTGGGGGATAACTGCAGGATTGGGTGCCACGCTCTGTTTCCAGAGGTGCCCTCGGTGGCCTTGAGTGCATCTGCATCCCCAGTGGCTGGGCCTTCGGGAGTGAATTCCTGCACATCCGTCATTCATTCCACCTACGTCTCCCCACCGACTAATGACTCTCCAGTAAGCCTCGCGGCCAGCCCCAAGTGGTCCTTCGAGTGGCAAAGCTTTGTGGACTCCTCTTTTATGCCAAAACTGACTGGGAGGCCCCCTCCCAGTCCCGAAGCTCGGCCTTTGTTTCCTGTGACTGAGGCCCCCATGCCCAAGGATCCTGGACAGACATCAGGAAGGGTCCCTGGAGCCCAGTCCCAAATGTCTTGAGGGTGGGGGTGGGGCGCAGAGACAACGATGCCACAACAGAAAGGAACTGCAGTGAATGATTTCTCAAGGCAGTAAAGCATCCAGGAAAAGACTCCTCTCCTCTGGAAGGACTTTACAGAGGCTTCAAGGACATGTCACCGTCTCCATAAAACACTCATTTCAAGCTCTGCACTGTGTTTTGGTGCTGTAAACCGCACGTCGATTTAAGCCGATCACATGCTATGCAGTGGGGTTGCTGCCGGCCTCCTCCTGCTGCCAAGCCATTGGCAGGACTTCTGGTCTGCTCCATGTGTGCTGTGTGACTCCCAGCGCTTTGCTCTGCTGGTCATAGGTGCTAGGGTTGTCAGCACCGGCCTGAATGCTGATGTTTCGGCTTCAGGCCTTTTTTGAGAAAGCCGGCAAGGCCCAAATGATGACAATACAGCACCCATGCAGGACCAGGAATGAAGGGACACAGTTGCTGTTGTCCACACAGCGGTGGCGCACCCACACCTGCAGTTTGAAGACAGGTGCAGGGCCGGCATCTGCTCTCCCCGGCATGTGTGCAGAATTTGGCTTTGGCTCTGGTGTGGAAATACTCTGGGAATGTCTATGGGAATGCCAAAGGAAAGTCTGGTAGGCGATGCTGGAGGGTGTGACAACTTGTTGGCGTCTTCTCTCGAGCTTGGAACCAGAGTCACACCCTGACCTTTTGGAGGAGGGAACTGTGGTGAGTGAATCTGGTAATAAAGAAGACACTGAAATGCTTTGCATGGCTGGTCATGGGATTATGGAGTTGCCTCTAACATGACTACCTTTGGGAGCACAATAGCAGCAAATACTTTAATTGTTAAATCTCAAACCACTGCATGCAATTAATTTGGGAGAAAGTACAACTATCTTCATGTGTAAAAACGACAACATTGTGTCTGCAAACTACTTATCGGTCAATAAACGTTTCTTATATTAAGGAAAATAATTATTGAATGATATTTATAGTTAAAATTTGATATGCTTTATTCAACAATCACTTATCTCTATACAGATGTAAAAAAACTGGGAAACGTTTGCTCATGAAAAATACCCATAAAATGCACCTTCAATTTATAGTCTGATTCTCCTGCAGATGCTTGGTGCTAAGAAGCACAGGTTTGAGCCAGATGTGCTAACCTCGCCACTTTTATTTTATCCCAAACTAGAATATTTAGTCATAGCAAACCTACAAAAGGGGGTTCTTTTTAAGTTTTTATTTTTAAATTTTTTATTTTTAATTATGGGCATGTAATAGTTGTATATCTTTATAGGGTACATACAATGTTTTGATACAGTCATATGATTGAATTAATTAAATCAGGGTGACGGGTATCCATCACCTCAGGCATTTATCGTTTCTTTGTGTTGGGAACATTCCAATTCCACACTTACGGTTATTTTCAAGAATACCCTAACTTACTTACGACTGCAGTCACTTTGTTGTGCTATCAAATATTGTTTGTTCTACCTAGCTATCTAATTGTGTCTCTGCACCCATTAACCATCCCAGGTTTAGCCCTCACCACCCTTCCCATCCTCTGGTAACCGTCGTTCTGCTCTCTGTCTCCATGAGATCAATTGTTTTTAATATTTAGCTCCCACATATGAGTGAGAATACTCAGGATTTGTCTGTCCATGCTTGGCTTTCTTTTTAATTCTCTTCTTAAAACCTCTAGCAGTACAAATTCACCATGCCATTGGCTATTTGACTAGCAGTGACCGAAAGTGGGAACAATACAAATGTTTGCACCCCCCAGAGTGGTGCAATCACTGCAAACGAAACTGACAATGATATAAATACAGTAAATAGTGTCAAGTCTTTGACTAAGTCCTTAAACTATGTCTCTTGAAGTTTCCAAAATTTAGTCAGAAACTAAAAGTAGGGCTAATTTTCCGTGTAAAATCAAAAGAATTAAAATTTTTTTCCTGCTATCTAGATAAGGGAGAGAGTAGAGAGAAAGGAAAAGCTTTTGCAGAAGATCTTGAGGGTCACCCGTGTATATGAGTATACATGCCACTGGTCAAGCCAGGGAGTATTGCAAGAAAGCCAGGTGTGGCCAAATGACAAAAGTCTTCAGTTCTGCACTGGGGGTTTGGACAAGCCCACATGGTAGTCGTTCTCTCTCTGGCTGCATGTTAGAATCAGTTCAGAATCTTTCAAAATATCCCACTGTCAAGATTCTGATGGAATCAGTAAGGTGTAACTCAAAAACAAACACAAAACAGAACAAACAAGAAAACACCTCCAACATACCAAGTCATACTGACATTTAACTTGCTCACTATCTATACATAGATAATATATTTAGTATCATATACAGTTAGTATATGTTTCATACATATATTTATTGAATTTCACACTGATGCATAATAATCCATATATACCTAGTATTTTATACATATATGCAAGGTATTTCATGATACATACACAGTATTTTCTATACATACATGCATAGTATTCTATGCATATATATACGTATTTCATACACATATATGCAGTATTCTGTGCATAGATACAGAGTAGTTCAGATACATATACATATTTAACCACACGTATATAAAATTATGTGCTTACTTGTTACAGGCTACCTAATATCTTTTGTGACTTTAGCTTATGGGAGGACAGTTTGGCAGGCAGAAGCGATTAGTGGCTAACTGCAAAGACATCAAAGTTCAATGGGTCCATTTTCAGACTCTGCCACTCACTAGCTACCTGACCTTGGGCAACTGACTTAAATGATCTTTGCCTCACTGTCCTCAGCTTTAAAATATCGCCAGCTCCACAGGGCAGTTGTAGAAATGAATGAAAGAATGTGAGTAATGCACTCAGTACCTTACAATCAGTCGGTCCTCAGTAAATTTTAGCTCTAGAGGTAATTCTGTCAGTAGCCTCTCAAGTAAACTACAGCAAACTAGAAGCGTGACCTTGTGGTTGACCCTGTGCAGTACTGAAGTGAGGACCACGCCACAGAGGAAGGCAGGATGAATTCCATTATTCAGAGTGAAACCAACTGCACTTGATTGGCTGCTGTTTGAGATGGGGAAGGAAGTACAGGGCATGAAAAGGTTAAACCAGCATCAGCTTTGGATTGCAGGACAGTCTGGTGCTCTGAGCATAATGACTGATCAATTCTAATTGGCCATCTTGGACGGCCCTGAAATCACTACCAGCTGCCCCTTGAAAGCTATTTCACAAGGCCCAGAAAAGTCATCTCTGCTAACAACACTGTACAACATCCAAAACTATATTTGACTAGCCCTGTATTCTATCAATATTTCTCAGGATAAATTCCCAATTATATCCAAAAGAAGACTGAAAGGAAGATGCTTATTATATCTGCATCTATATTCATGTACAGATGTGTATGTATATATATTTGCACGCCTACTCCCATCTACAGCTACATCTTTATAATTTAGTCAAGCAAAAAGTGTGTTGGGGATAAAACTTCAGTTCTCTCTGGTGCAATCGAAATGTGATGCTTCAGTATGACTTTTTGCTTCTTCAGCTCTGCAAGCAGGAGTGCTTCGAACATTTACCGTTCGATATCTCCTCAAGGTCTGGAGGAGCGTTCAGAGCTCTAGGCACATATTCGAATCACCTGGGGACCCTTTAAAACAGCACTGATAACCGCACTTCCCCCTAATCTGAAGGTGCCAGAGTGCACTGGTCATCGTCAAAGCCCCCTGGGAATTCTAATAGGTAGCCAGTTTTGAGAGCCTCTGACCCAGGGTCAGGGTCATGCTAAGCATCAGAGTCAATTGTACAAAACTCAATATTTAAGGATTACATTATTCCGAAACTCAATTTTCTTTCCTACTTTGGGCAATCTTTAGCTTTCCAAACAGTATGAATTTCAATGTTCTTTTTATCTTCTCAAATCCACTTCTAGACTGTTTGCACCTAAATTTGTACCTGGATTCCTCTCAGCCAGGGAAATGATCTTTCAAAGCTATAGATTTACT
>RJWJ010008399.1:0-53651 GCA_004363605.1 Indri indri
CTTCCATTCTGGGCAGAGGTTTGTGGGGGAAACAGACCAACACATGGCAAAAGAAACTCATGCTATCTGCCCATAATAACCAACCCAGTTTTTCATTCATAAATATGACTGCTCAACTAAGGATCACCAGACATTTGAGGGAAGCTGTCAACATGAAAGAAAAGGACTAAAATAAACCAATGGAACTGACTCCAGAGGAAAGAGAGATAACTAAAGGAATAGAAGAAAACTTAAATATACTCTGATTTGTATCACCAGAGAGGCTGGGCAGTGCTATTCTTCCAGGTTTGAATGTTTTACAACTTCCCCTTCTATTTCTTTAAAAGAAGATTTAGTAGTGTGGCAAATATTTGCTATTTCCTTACAATGCATCAGGAACCAAGGATTCTGAGAATTAAAAAAAAAATTGTCTCTTTCCTTTAAGAGCTAATGGTAGAAAAATCAGACAAGTCCATTATGATGTGGTGTGGCAAATGCTATGATAGATTAAGCACAGAAGAGGGCACCTTGTCAGCTGGGACAGGATATTTCAGTTCCCCATTAGTGGATGAGAAGAGCAAATCAGCCTGTGCACAGAGCACAGCATGAACAAGGTAGTACGTTTAAGGAAATAAAACCAGCTTAATATGCTTGATGCTCAGAGTGGAGCCTGAGTGAGTTGTGGAAGATGAAAAGAGAAATGTGGGCATGGGTCAGCTCATTTGCCATGCTAAGAACCGAGACCCTTTCCTCTAGACTAGAGTTTTCCAGACATATATTCAGGGGAAGAGTCCTTGTGAAGCCCTTTATAGAATAAACAAAACATTGATGTATTTAACTCTTTCAAATGTACTGAAAAGAATTTTCCTAGCAGAAACTATGACTGTGTTCTAGGTTATCAATATAAAATCACAACCACAAGCATATTTGCATCAAAAACAAGCTGTTGAGTATGATCCATTGTTTTTTTTTAAATTTTTTCTCTTCATACTTATTTGCTACAGGTCAATCACTAGCTAGCAGCAAAGCAGTAGTAGAAAAGGGTGACAGAGATTTAAGAAAATTCTGTGTAAGAATAACTGAAAAATGAGACAATTGAATCCATTAATTTAATTCTTTCTGTAAACTAAGAAAAAGATGGCCAGAATTTGATTTTGGCTACAGGCATTTTCATGCACTCCATGGAGCTATATATTTCTTGGAAACTAAGGTGGATAATCATTTCTGGATGTGTTAGGCAGCTGAAGATTTTCTTTTCTTTTTTTCCTTTTATTTTTATTTGTTTTTTTAAGTTTTTAAAAGGCTGGTCAAGTGAAGCAGTGGGAGTGGAGAAGGAACAAAGGAATCTGTAACTGGTTGTGATCAATTAGAAGATTTTAAAAGAGGACCCAACACCACAGATAGCCCACTCCTTGTTGGGGAAAGACAGGTATGTTAGTCCGTTTTGCATCACTGTAAAGGAAATACTGGAGGCTGGGTAATTTATAAAGAAAAGAAGTTTATCTGGCTAATAGT
The DNA here is from genome assembly GCA_004363605.1 of Indri indri. Lineage (NCBI taxonomy): Eukaryota > Metazoa > Chordata > Mammalia > Primates > Indriidae > Indri > Indri indri. The sequence goes on from RJWJ010008399.1 coordinate 1,495, forward strand.
TCTGTAGGCTGTACAAGAAGCATGGTGCCAGCATCTGCTTCTGGTGAGGGCTTCAGAGAGCTTCCAATCAAGGTGGAAGGTGAAGGGGAACAGGTGTGTCACATAGCAAGCAAGGGAGCAAGAGAGAGAGGAGATGGTGCCAGTCTCCTTTAAACAGCCAGCTCTTGCATGAACTAATAAAGCAAGAACTCACTCATTATCATGGGGAGGGCAGCAAGCCATTCATGACGGATCTGCCCCCATGACCCAAACACCTCCCACGGGGCCCCACCTCCAACACTGGGATCAAATTTCAACATGAGATTTGGAGGGACCAAACATCCAAACCATATCAACAGGTATGGGAGGTCCTGACACAAAGGACTTCTGATACAGAATCAAAAATCAGAAAACAGAGCTTAAGTTTGGAAGCTGGAAAAGCAGCCAATTATAGCATTAAGCTAGAGCACCAGGCAGAAGGATGGGAGAAAGATGAGGTTTCAAGAATTGAGGTGCAAGCAATGCATTCTGGAGCCAATCCTAGTCATGTTGAACGTACCAAAGCACTACGACAACATACTTCCTTGAGTCTGGGACAGAGTCTTAGGAGGTCAAATCAGATTAGATAATATGGTCATTTATAAGATTTAGAATGAGCATTATGCTGGCAGTGTGGAAGATGGATGATGGAATGTGGCAGGAAGGAAAGCAAGGAGATAAATTAGAATGGAAGAATTCAGTAGTCTACAAAAAAGAGAATATGTGGGCCTGGACTAAGATGCTGGCAGGTGGAATGGCAACCAAGAAGCTTTTGGGAAGAAGAAGCCATTGAGTCTACAGCCATACCACCCTGAACGTGCCCAATCTTGTCTGATCTCGGAAGCTAAGCAGGGTCGGGCCTGGTTAGTACTTGGATGGGAGAAGAAGCCATTGAGATTAGAGAGAAATCTGGGGCAAGAGAGAGGGAGGAATCATGGATGACTACCATGTCTCTGACCTGGGCAATTAGGTGGGTGGTGGGACTTTTCACTGAGATAGGGAGACCCTTAAGGGAGAACAGGCCTGGGATGGAAGTAGAGTGGGGAGATGACTTACGTTTGGGGCATGCCAAGTATAAGGTGGCTTTGGGATATTCATGTAGAGATATTCAGAGGTAGCTATACTTACAAGTCTGAAGTTCGGGGTTGCAGTTATATGATAGATTTGAAAGTTATCACCATGAAGGTGATAGTGAAAACCATAAAAGTGGGTGGGAATCACCAAGGAAAACATGAAGAATGAGAAGAGAGGGGAGTGGAGGGGAGGAGCGAGGAAAGAGTGAGAAGCAGGAATAGCAAAGTTTTAAGAAGTACAAAAAGAAAAGAGGATCACATGAAGGATTGTGAGAGGCAGAAGTACGTAAGAGAATGGTGGCATACAACTCAAGGGAGAAGAGTATTCAGAAAGATGACAACAGAATAATAGAGAGGTCACTAAAAATAAACTCTAAAAAGTATTCAGCCACAACTATTATTGAGCTAATAATGGCATGGGGCAATGTCAGGGTAATACTGTGGGCAGAAGCCAGACTGCGGAAGGCTGGAGATGAAGAATTATAGGCAGGGAGGTTGGACGACGACTCTTTCTTGAAGTTGGTCACATGACCAAATCCTGCCATTGTCTGCATCTCCATGGTCCCTTCAGCACCCTCTTCCTCTGGGGTTGGCTCAGCTGATCGCAGGGTCTTTGCAGCTCTGGCTTTCTGTAATTTTATGAAACTGGCCTTGGAGAAGTCCTTGAGCCCATTTCGGCTCTCGTGCTAATTTTCCTTCAGTGGAACTAAAGTTACTTGTCTAAGAACCAAAGCCTCTGACTTGACTGATCAAAGTTCATCACGTGCACTAAAGCCACCTACTTGGCAGATGTAGTGAAAAGCTACACAGATCTGGGCCCAGGACAGGATGCTGGGGCGTGGGAGGGGAAGAAAGCAGGTGCTAGCTATACAGACAGCATGCCTATCAGAGCAGTTTTTACATTTCCTATTTGTCTCTCAAAACAATTTTATAGGAGTCACCAAAGCAGTTTTATCATGGTTTTCAGACCAGGTTGGGATGTGAGGTAGGGATTTCCACAGCTGCTTTTAGTCTGAAGACAATCTGATAAGATGATTCAAAGGCCATTCAGAAATGTGTACACCTACACACCTCAATGATTCAATTCGTTGTCAAAACTTTAGATATTTTTGATGTTGTTATTGTTTGTTTGCTTTTTACCAGTATGTAAGGAGTTGGCAATTATTTGGAAAACTCATGCCTTGAGCTAAACAAGTTCCTAAAATTGGGAATGGGAGTTGTCTATTGCTTAACACATTTCAAATCTCTTTTGTGCACGTCTTTATTCAATCCTCACAACAACCTACAGAATAGGCATAAGCGAGACAGGTGCAACTGTCCCCTTCAGGTGTGAGAAAACAGGGCTAAAGAGGTGAAGTGATTTGCCCAAGGTCCACAGCAATTTGTTGGTAGAGTGAGGACTAGAATCCAGGTCTCTGAACTGCAGCCTCTTTTCCCTATTCTGAACCATTACATCAGCATCAGCTATTATCTGATGGATTAGGACAGTGTACACAGGCAACTTGGCTAAGCCAAGCCAATGTTCCTACTTTAACTTCAATCTCAGAGTCTTGGCCTGATTTCCCTCAAGACCCTACTTATCTTTGCCTTTGAGACATTTATTTTTCTTGCGCTATCTTTCCAGCTAAATTTTATTTAATAACTGTCAGCACTCTTTTTTGCTTTATGCCATGTAGACTTGATCTGAAAAGCTGTCAGGATTTCGTTGAGTTTAAAAAGTAAAGAAGACAGGTCTTGAGAAGCAATTAGCTAGTGCCACACCAGTCATAAAATCAATCCAAACTTTTGTTGGCATGTGTTTCTTTCCTCATATACCAGATTCCCGCTTTATATTAGTAAGATTGAAATTGAAATGAGTCTGTTGCTGGTGGATGAATTTGTCACTTTCCTTGAAACTGGTGAACCCAAAAAGTTAGACAGCGATAGGAAAATACTGCCATTGTCTGTTAAGAAGTCTATGACATTTCAAGGCAAGAATGAATGTATGGAAGAAGAAACTTGTTTCTTCTTTACTAACAAAAAGGAAAGCCTGGAAGTGAATGATATGAGTATAACTTAAAAAAAAAAAAACCTTTACGTAACTTTTTTGCTGGGAGAGAAGACTACGAAGCACATTTTCCAGGAAGTGTGGGCTGCGACGATTGTGTGCTCTTAACTAATCCTGAGCAAGGCGGCCACTTTGACAGTCTTCTCATGCTGCCTCTGCCACCTTCTTGGCCAGAAGATACCATTTCAAGTTCAACACAGCATGATCGAAACATACAACCAACCTTCTCCCCGATCTGTGGCTACTGGACAGCCTGCCAGTATGAAAATTTTTATGTATTTACTTACTATTTTTCTTATCACCCAGATGATTGGCTCAGCATTTTTTGCTGTGTATCTTCATAGAAGGTTGGACAAGGTAAGATGAAACACAAGCCTTTATTAACTAAATTTGGGGTTCTTAACTGATTTTTGAGGTGGTTTATTTTTCAGTGCTACCCAAATGATGGACGATGGCAGAAACCCAAATAGATGAATGGTCTTATGGAATAATGTTCGCTGTCTAGTCAGTGAAGTCTCATATTCTTGTCTCTGGTTAAGATCTTGGGCTCTCGAGTCAGACTGCCTGGGTTCAAATCTTAGCGCTGTTCTTACCAGCTGGGCAATCATGGGGCAAGTTACTTTATATTTCTATGCCTCAGTCTCCACATTTGAGAAATGGGGATGGTAATGGTACCCATCTCATAGATTAAGTGACTTTAGCCTTGTAAAGAGCTTAGAACTGTGCCTGGCACATAGTAAGCACTGCATGGGCGTTAGCTATCATGATTTGCTAACATTTTGCTTAAAAAGTAAACCATTTTTTTTTTCTGATGGAGACAACTTTTTTCTTTTAAATTTCCAACTAGAGAAGGAGAGCATAAATTTGGTCTGAAATTTCATAGTGCTTCAGATTGGCATACACATGAATAAGTCCCAGATTTTGCAGTCTTTTAGGACAAGTGACATTCGGTATATAATTCTTCAAGCAGTGATTGTAGTTGCAAGATGCTCAGTTTCCCTCTGAGATGTTTTACATTCTTAAATGGTTGGACTTACAGGAACAAAAGAATGGAGCAACTTAGTAGGTTGTTTTTGCATTCTTAGGAAAAAATAACCATCAGGATTTATTTTGTTTCCATGTATTTATTCACTTCTGCTGAGGGGCATTATTGGCTGTATTGACAAAATATCAGTCATAGATGTAAAGGAGAAAATTGATCAATTATCTGGCTTTTCCTAAAATTCTGGATGTGGGAACTGTGGCTGGACAGCATCTGGATGGCTGCATTTTCTCAGGGATGCTTGGGTGTCCTCTCTTGGGATGTGGACCTAGAATTAAGGTCTGTTTTCTGCGAGGATAAGGTGAGCCAGTGAAGGTTGAAGCGATCCACTGGGATACCCAAATTTTAGGTTTTACTGCTAAGAAAAGAGGCGGGTTCTGGTCGGGTTGCTTGTTTGTTTGTGTTTGGCATGGTGTGCTCTGTCAATCAAATGCCTGGACATAGGCCTAGCTTCTAAAGGGGAAATAGTGACCTAAGTAGACTCAAATTTACCATTGTATTTAGGTGTGCTCTTAATGACAGCAAAAGCCGCCGGCTAACTGGATCCCGTTTCGAATCTAAAAAATCTACCATTAAAACAAGAAAATGGTACAGAATTAGTTAATAATACGAGTGAGGTATACATTTAATTATTCTAAGACAAGGGAAAATAAAATATCTTGTTAACTCTGGGGATGGAAGATGATGTCTTTAAAATGCAAATGTTTTCTACAAATAATAAAGTAAAAAAGGGAGAGAGATGTAATTAGAACTCAAGTTAATTGACGCACATTGCAAATTAACTTCTGTTTTTAAAAGCACTGCATCACAAACATTATAATGAAGTGGGCAAATTAGCTCAGCAGAAAGCTATTTTATAGGCTGACGTTTATAATGACCAATCATTACTGGAGCAATGGGAAATATGACAATTATAGAATATTGCTAAAAATTATGTTTGAAAATGTGCATTTTGTGATGAAAGCTTATTGGAATAGCTGTGATTTCTACCTAGAATTTCACATATGACATCTTAATTGCCAGTTTTTATAGATATTTTTAAACTGCAAATACCAAATAGCAACACATCAGTATAACGACTCATTATTTCCCATTTATGCCCCCAAAGCCCTCTTGTTGTTGACGCTGTGGAAGTGAATGTGGAGGCCGATGTCATTAGCTGCATTGTCCTTCAGAGTGACATTTCTCATATTCCTGTTATTTCAAAACAGATAGAAGATGAAAGGAGTCTTCATGAGGATTTTGTATTCATGAAAACAATACAGAGATGCAACAAAGGAGAAGGGTCCTTATCCTTGCTGAACTGTGAGGAGATTAGAAGCCAGTTTGAAGGCTTCGTCAAGGTAAGGAGCTTAGCTGTTGGTAAAATTGTCGTTGAAATGTTTTACTACATTGGCTAGGTTGGGAAACTGAAACCCAGCGATGTAAAAGTTTAAACATTGATTATGCGCATACACATATGCATACATATATGCATATATACATGCATGCAGGCATACTTACATGCATGGGTTTGGGGGTGTGTATGAATGTGTGCATCAGAAAAAGCAAAAATGAAGCCAAAATCCTATGTTTAGACGGGAAAAGAAAGTTGGAAATGTGCACATTCCCACTTGAGAAGAACAAAAAAGGCCCTATCTGGGGGAAAATACACACTCTCATGGGCACATTCACATATGCAGCTACCACTGGGCAAAATTATGAAGTATACCTAATTTGCTTTTTGCATTTTGTATCTCCCCATCCAAACCTTGATGCCTTCCCACTGCAGATCCATGGTCTGATCCCCACTTCCCAGGGAAGCCATGGCCATTGGCAGCTGCTGCACTCGCAGGCCACAGTGAAGGGTCTCCTGCAGACTGATCACAGTCTCCTGTGCTTCTCTGATAATGGGATTTCAGGTGCCCTGAAAGTGAGATCTTTCCCTTTTACTGTGGGGAGAGGTGCAAGGTATAGATAACGGACATTCTCAGTGCCGCTCAAACCAGACCCCGTATAATATCACTTGCTCATGAAGCCAGTCCACTCCAGCGCCAGTCATGACCAGAAGCAGGAAGGGTTTGAAGCCTTCTAGCCCGCCAGGCTGGTAGCCAGCATGAAGTCACTGCAGGTACAATGGGTACCTAAAACAAGAAGTTTTAGAACCTTTGCATTAATTCTGTCATCACAGACATGAGGTCTAGGGGCTCTTCCAGAACATCGAGAATTCTTCCACCCATTTTCCTCTCAGAACACTGAGCCAAATACCCTCGGCCCTCAGTGCAGGTGGGGGTCGTGTCTAGGAGGCAGCACTCCACATTGAGGTCAGCTCTGTGCAAGGAAGTTGGGGATCTGGATAAACCAACAGGAATTAGTTCTCACAGGTAGATGATGTGTAATTTAATGCAGGCGTTAAAGGGCTTAAGAGCTTATTTTGGAGCTTATTCTTGTCGTCCTGTACTGTACTCATGTGTTATTTAATCCACTAGTGAAGAGTCTAACAGTCTCAGTCACCTACAGGGATCAGAATGCAGTTCAAATCTACTGCTGGCTTTCAGCTTCTTTGCACTAATCTAGGTTTCAGTTGAAACTCCTAACCCATTATTTGTAAGACAGGCCAGCTTGGGAAATGATTTGAATTTCTCAGGTTCTTCGAGGATTCTGGCTGGTGTTACAGGGTTTTGGAAGGTGTTACAAATTTAAATGTGAATAAAGGCACTTTCAAATCAATAGTTAATAATCAAAATAGCATATCGAATGTGCTTGGCTGTGTGACCTTCAGCAAATGACTTCACCTCTCTGGGCCTCAGTTTTCTCATCTATAACATGAGAGGGCTGAGATTATCTGTAAGGGCAGCTCTGATATTCTGTAATTATGTGATCAGCCTTCAGTGTCCTCCAGTGGTAGTGAGAGCGGCTTGTTGGTTTTTTTCCTCCCTCTTTTTCTTACTGAGAGTTTTACAGTTGAACTGCCAATTTCTAGAGTCTTTATTTCAGGTTGGATACGTAAAGCTTCCAAAATCAGCAACCCAGGGTAGGAGTAAGGAAAATGGTCAGTTTGGCCTCCTTGCTTATGCTTGTTTAAAAAAAGTGACAGCTCCAAAGTTTCATATTCTAAAAGAGTAGACCTCCTCAGGCATGTCAGCTGGGGCCCTAGGGATCTTCTCCTTACATATGACTAAGGAGACCCCTTGCTTCTACTGCAGCAGATGCGGAATCTTACTCAATGCCATCTGTACCCAGAATATGAACGATGGTTAGGTACAAAGTCCTCTAGCTACCCAATCCTCCTCCAATGACTGACCCCCTTTTCAATACCTATTCTCCGGAATTTCTCACTCTAAAACAATATTTTAGACTTTTTTTTTTTAACCCAATAAGCCAACAACCGGAAAGCCCCAGATTGGATTTGTATTTTCTCAGCTAATGTTAGCAGGCTTTCTTTCTGGGCCATAGGCTGGCTAGTCCAGAGCAACTTCAAGTTTGAATTTGAAGCCTTTGAATCATAGGGCTTGATGGGGTCTTAGAAGTCATCAGATTCAATTCTCAATCCAGACCATCCCTACTAAGTGGCCACCCAATCTCTGTTTGAACACCTCTGGTGACAAGGATCTCATTATCTTCTGAGGCAGGAAGCACCAAGCTGTCACTGTGGGGGGAAGATGGGATTCAGGCTCATGTCAGAGTAAACGGAAGCATCATTTTGAATGGTATAATTTCACATTAAACCTTACTAGCCACCCTACCTCCTGCTGGAATGATCGGTTGCAGGATTATCTGCCCGCTGATGCCTGAGATGCCTTTGAGAGGGTCAACACATTTCTTTTTTGGAGATAAAGGGTAATCTGTCCATACCTGCCTCATAGAGTTCCTACTAAAAGAGAAATAATCAATCCCAGATTTTCTGAAAGTTTATTTGAGTAAGTATTTCAGTTGAGATGGGGAGTGAAGCAAGAAAAATAAAAAAGGCTCCGGGGAGTGTAGCTGGGGGAAAGTTCACAGAAAGGCAAGGCTGGACTCATAAAAGACACGCTTTGCTGACTTCACATTTTCATCTTGGCCAGGCTATGACACCAATGAAGCCACCTAGCCTAATAGTATCTCAACCTCAATCATCACACTCCAGTTTTTGAAGAGACACTAAATAGTCATTTGTTTACTTGTGATCTCACAAACATTTTCCTGTCACCGCGTCTTCATAGTGCCGCACCTTAGCTCAAATGGAAAGTTGTAGCTCGGAGGCCCATGTGAGAGTTCCAAGGCTCAGGTTCCCCTTGGGGCTCTGTGACCTACACCCTCACATCGGGTGACTGAGCTGAGCCTACAGCAAGACACTCAACAGTGACAACACAAATCATTTGTGGGGAGGAAGGCAAAGGAAGGGTCCTATAGACAATCGATTTTGGGAGTGCTACTGTCTTACTCCTTTGTGTTCTGAAGATAGAGAAATGGAATGAGCTGAACCCAGCTTGTGAATGTGATCTCACAGTTGCTTCTCTTAGTTTAAGCCTCAGCCTCTTTGGGTGACCTCATACTGTCCACTTAAGCCCTCCAGGCCTTTTGTTCAGTCTCTTTAAAATGGCAGCAATGGCTTTTATTATCTTCCAACCTGTGTTGATGGAAGTTCCTGTTAGCTTCTTTAAGTACCTCTGGCCTTCCTTCAGTTTATAAGTGAAAAGAAATCTTTTAAGAAGTGTCACATTTGCCTTTGAACATCAGCAGCATTGGGAGATGTGTTCCCTAAATGCTGATTATTCTAAATAAATTCAGGCCATACAAAGCAGCCATCAACAAGAGAATCTCTTCCATCCACTGAAAGGGAAAACAAAATTAAAAATGTCTGAGGGTCTTTTCATAGTCTGTGGTTTCTCTCCCAAGGTCAAACTTACTATTACCTTTTCCTACAAGACTTCGGAACAATTTTATTCTAATAGATACACGCCATGCTTTATGTTGAATAACATCCCCTACACCAGTTCCCAGGGAAGGATCATCTCGCCATTCAACATTATTTGTCAATACCTGTCAAAGCCAGGGAGGTCAGGGTCATAGGATGGGTCAGTATCGCAGCCTCTGGTCTGGAGAGAGAGCTGGAATGGAGATAATAAGGCCTGGATTTTGCTTCCAGATTCTCCCCTGGGTGTTCTGGGCTGTCGGCTCATCTGTCAGAGCCATGGGCTCCAATCAGTATGATGGAATTAATGACAGGCTCTGAGTCTATATGATAATCCTCACCAGAAATAGGCAACAGAGTAACGACAGATGCCAAATGAATGATACCTTTACAACCCCACAGCAGAGCCCCTGTCAAAATGATCTTTTGTAATGATTCTTCTTTCAGGAAATAATCCTAAACAAAGAGAAGAAGAAAGAAAACAGCTATGAAATGCAAAAAGGTGGGTTGCTATTTACCAATTTCTATGAATGCCTAAAAACTAAAAGGAAGTCTAAAGACTGACCATACTGAACAACCCAGTGTTGAATCACGGAACTTTTAGCCCTGGAAATAAAACAGGGACACAATTGTCACATTGACACCTTCTCTGGTCCCTGTGGTTTGGAAAGGCTTTGTATGTACGTATTTGTGGGGAAGACTATGTTCCTTTCATGCTGACAATACCAAATCTGAAGAAATCTCATTATGTTCAATACCTTAATCCAAGCAACCATATGGCCTGTTACCACCTACGGAGGATGAGATGACAGGAAAGTCATCATTTGGTAGCGGTGGTGTTCATCACTCAATGATAACAGTTTTTCATGGGGGACAGTGGCTGGTGGAGCCTCTGGAATTGAGGAGTGACAGTGTGACAATGTTCTACTCTTTGCCCTATTCTTGACGTTAAAGCATCTTGAACATCTCAGGGCTGGCAGGGAACTTGATGGTTCTCAAATCCAGAACACCATCTCCAGAACATGAATCTCCCTCACAACAGCACTGACTATTGGGCTTCTGATCAAACGTCTAGGGATGAGGCACCTTCTACCTCATAAGGCAACCTGGTCCATCTTTGGATGGCTCTAACAATTACAGTAAGATTACTGTACTATTCAAGAGAAGTCTTTCCTCCTCTTGAATCAAAATTTGTTCCTGTAATCTCCACTCACTAGTCCCAGTTTTGCTCTTCAGAGACATACTAAACAAAGTGTAATTCCTTTCATACACAGTAGTGGTCCAGATATGGAAGACAGCAACTATGGCCCCTGAGCCTTGATTGAGCTTTCTCTTCTTTAGGCTGAAGATCACCAATGTCTTCCACTGTTTCTCCTATGACCCTTCCCAGGCCTTTTTCTCTCCCAGTTACCTCCTTTTCCAGACACACTAAGGTTTCCCTGTTCCTTTTAGAGTATGGCACCCTACCCAACACAATAATGAGTAGGGGAAGGAGGGGGTGCTCTTAGAGAGACTATTATGTCACAAAGTTGGTGAACTTCATGCTATGACTTGTGTAATTCTAATACACAAAAGAAATATATACATGCAGAGATATAGATACTATTTTCTTAGACAAAGAAAGTACTCAGAGTTTGCCTTAATTATTGGTCTGAAAGCTAAAGAGTCATCTGACTTTCATGAAGATGTTGTCTTCAGAATGACTGCAAGATATGTTGAGTGATGTCATGCTGCCTGTTAATTACAGTGAAATTTGAGGAAATAGTTCATGTGGATGCTGCCTAGCAGTCTTCAAGAAAATGATAAACTTAACCAAACTGATAGTTTAGGTCATGCAATTTGACTCAACATTTATAGGGCATCTACAAAGTGCCCAACACCAGGCTCATAACTGGAAAAAAATAAACTACCATAGTCTGTGCACTTATTAAGAAGCAATCCTTTTACATGAGAGACAATTGAGATAGATACAATAGCTTGGCCAGTTGCTTGACCAAATCCGACACCGAAGCATGTTACTAAGTGTTCGGACACAATCTCGGGGCCCACCGAGACCCCAATGTATAGGAACCATTATTAAAAGCCAGATTCAAAGTATGTTTAATGAAGACCAGTATTTTCAGCCTGTGCCAATCTATGTAAAATGGAATCCAGTATTGGTCAACTCCTAGGAGAATGGGATCAATGGAAACAGCCAATTCAATTATTAAGATATTAGAAACCAACTTGTCCTTCAGTGGGAGGGATCTCAGACCACTTCATCCTTCCTTTCATGTAACCTACCTTAGCACAGTCTCTAGTACACACACTTGTGGAACTTGACTAAACACTTCTGTGGGCAATTTTGTATTACTTTGGCATGACAGTTTGGTTTTGGTTTTATTTCAGGTGATCAGAATCCTCAAGTTGCAGCACATGTCATAAGTGAGGCCAGTGGCAAAACAGCATCTGGTAAGTCCCATAGCATCTGAGTGCTAGCCACCCAAGGGGGAAGGCTGGGATGCCCAAGCAATGCAGCCTAATGACTAGGCTCCTGTCTTCCTCTGGGGCCCAATTTGCAAACCTACCCATACAGCTCTCATATGCTTTCCTTTGTCTTCAAAGTGAGCTCAAGTGCACAGATGGGACTTAGAGGGACAAAAAGAGGTGGGATGCACTCCTGATGTTCTCATTATGTTCTTGCTCAATGGCTGATTTTAAATGATGAATTACTGGGTGGAGAGACCATTATTCTGACAGCATGGAAGAGATGGCAGGTAGTGACCTCGTGACTGGGAGCATCCCTTCTCCTCACCCCTCTTTGCTGTGTGGAAATGGACCTCAAGGGGTACTTCCTGCCATCTGTCAATCCCTGTATGATTAAGCCCAGCCTCACTGGGGCCAACCTCAGGGAAATTAAAGGTAAAATTATTCTGTAAAGATCAATAGGTGCCAAGACGTTAGATTTTCCAATGAAGTAACAACAGACGACACACTGTGATCTTTTCAACTTTGAATGATTTTATTTCCATATACGTTCTGCTACCATTCTAGCCCTTAGATTTTTTTTTTTCCCAAATCTGCACCTTGTGATAGCTGGTGCTGGAGAATGTGTCGCATCTGATAAATGGATGGAAACATGCACGCTAACATAAAGTTCCCCATCAACACAAAGGCAAGAGCATCAGAGCAGTCTTTGAAAAATTCAGCAGAGTGCTCTGGAATGGAGTTCTAAACGGTGTGTGTGTGTGTGTGTGTGTGTGTGTGTTTAGAACTACGCACACACAAACACACACACACACAGGGGGGAGGGGGGAGGGAGGGGGGAGAGAGAGAGAGAGAGAGAGAGAGAGAGAGAGAGAGGAGAAAGACACCGCCTATCCTATCCCCGAGGTGGCTTGGGCTTCTCAGTGGGTACAACACATGCACGGTTATCATGGATCATGGTATGGGAATAGAACAGTGGGTAGGAACACTGCGGTTCAAGAATCATGACCACTACTTGCTGGGCGACTTTGGGCAAGTCCCTTTACCTACACAGCAGTTTCCTACCTCACTCCACAGGGTGGCTTTGAGTGTCAAATCAGCTAATGTGGCAGAAAGTTATGCCATCAAGTGCTATACGAATGCAAGGTGTTACTACTTTGTCTACTGCACTGTGGTTTAGATGTCAAAAGAGACATATGAAGTCCCTCATTAATATAGGTTATTCCCACAATATTTAATACTTCTGTCAAGTACCTATTTCTCAGAAAATATACTTATGGTAGAACGTCGCGACTATATTGGTGTGTCCGGGGTGGCCATCCACATGACACCTTCTCTCTTTTGGATTAGATGACAGCAACAGAGAAACCTCCTAGAAGAATAGCTTCCCACTGGTCTTTGTCCATCTGTATCTAAATCCTTGCCCTTGGATATATTTCATTCTCCCAAAGGCTTGTGACTGGTATCGATCCTACAATATCTTAACAGTCTGCATTACAATAGGTCTGCAGGGGACCAGGTGGGAAGGCAGTAACATTCCTCCCACACTCCAGTCCCAAACCTCTTATTTGTACTTGGCCGTGCTGCTCCAAAGTTGTCTTACATCCCACAGCAAGGACTAAAATTAGGTAAAGAAATACCAAAGTAAATTTAGTGAAGTAAAAGATAGAGAAATTGCCTTTTTTTTTCTCAAATGGTCCAAAAGGGAAATATAATGAAGTGTTATTTCTGGAATGGCCTAGAGAGCCCAGATATGTCAGGCATTCAGGGATGCCTCCCTATTACTAAAGGATGAGTCTTAGAGGGTGGGATCTTGTGCCCTGATAGGCCTAAGACCACGAAAGAGGGATTATTTTTTAAAAGCTCCTCGCTACTTTCACTTTTCCCCCATCACTCCACCTAACTCTCTGTGGGAGCTGAGATTTGAAATCAGGCGCACACACTACTTTGAACCCACTCAACATCTCAGCCGAGAAAATGGCACACTGTTGGTGGGTACTCTGCTTAGCCACAAGAATACAGGTACTTTCGAGTTGGTGGCGCCCACTATAATGGGAGATCAAAACACACAGCGAAGTGAACACACAGTTTATTTTCATACTTCCTTGCCTAATTTTAGTCCTTGCTGTGGGAGGCAGGTCGGGTTTGCAACAGCGTGATTAGGTAGGAACAACTGGGGTCTTTTCTCTGCCGAGGCTGAGCTAGGTAGAGTGACAACTCTTTGACTTTGTAAAATTCAAAGCAAGCAAGGTATCCATGTTAATATTAGCAGGGATTTTGTCTGAATGATTTGGTATGCATAATTGATCATATGGAATTTTGAAGTCATTTGCATCATTAAGTTCAAGGGCAAATTGGCTTTAAGAACCCTAAAGAGAGAAGGAAACTCACTGTGATGTGTTACTTTGTTTAATCTTCACAAGTCTTTGAAATACACTCTAATATTAGCCCCAGGTTGCAGATGAGGAACTGGAGCTCAGGGAGATAAGTGACTTGCCCAAGCTTGGATAAAGCTTGGGTTGGAACCCACTCCATGTAACTCTGAAGCCCATGCTGATTTGTTAGCCATAACTCCTGCGTAGACTCTGAGGGCTGGAAGGGGCTGTGAGAATGCATTCCTATACAAAGCCAGTATCTAACATTAAGCTACATTTTCTGTTATAATGTGAGCCACTCTGTGTTTCATATCCTCATGAATTTTTCTCCTCGTTGTAACAGTTCTACAGTGGGCTGAAAAAGGATACTACACCATGAGCAACAACTTGGTAACTCTCGAAAATGGGAAACAGCTCACCGTTAAAAGACAAGGACTTTATTACATCTATGCCCAAGTCACCTTCTGCTCCAACCAGGAAGCTTCGAGTCAAGCTCCATTTATAGCCAGCCTCTGCCTGAGGTCCACGGGTGGATCTGAGAGAATCTTACTCAGAGCGGCAAATACCCACAGTTCCTCCAAACCTTGTAGGCAGCAATCCATCCACTTGGGAGGAGTGTTTGAATTGCAAGCGGGTGCTTCGGTGTTTGTCAATGTGACTGATCCAAGCCAAGTGAGCCACGGGACTGGCTTCACGTCCTTTGGCCTACTCAAACTCTGAACAGTATAACCTTGCAGCGCAGCAGTTAACACCACCCCCTGCTGAACTGCCTATTTATAACCCTAGGATCCTCCTCACGGAGAACTATTTATTATATACCCAGGGCATGTAGGGCTGTAATAAGTGAATTACAGGGCATGGGAAACCAAAACGGGCCCTGCTCCCTAAGAGCTTATGTTCTGAAGCAGCAACCCCACCGATACAGACATCCAGAGAGTCCTATGAAAACACAAGGCCATTATGCACGGACTGAATTCTGAGTAAACAGCAGATAATTGGCTGAGTTAGGTTTTGTTTCTTCGCATGCAGTGTCTTTCAGGGGACGATATATTTGATTTATCAGTGAGGATGCAGAAGGGAAATGGGCAGGCTCAGCTCACATTCGGTTAGGGTTGACTCTGGGCTCCTGCGGCTCTGATGGAGGGGGCCAGGCTCTAGATCATATAGTGCAGTGGAGAACTGAAAACCCTGCCCCCGCCACCCACCCTGACAGTCATTCATTCTCTTTCAATCCCTCTCCATCTCTCTTTCAGTCTCTCTCTCTCTTTCTCTCTCTCTCTCTCAATTTCGCTCCTCTCAATCTCTCTCTCCCAATCTCTCTTTTTCAGTCTCTCTCTCTCTCTCTCTCTCACACACACACACACACACACACACACACACACACACACACACACACAGAGTCAGGTCATTGCTAACCGGTTATTTTCTTTCCACTTTGTCCCACTGTAGATGAGGGGGAGCAGCCCAAGCCTGCCCACTCCTCATCAAAAAAATGACTGGATTTAAAGGAAGTCTATTGTATCTACCTGCAGTCTCTATTGTTTCCAGAATGAACTTGTAATTATCTTCTTATTTATTTTTTAAATAATAAAGATCCCTTAACATTATTGTCATAGTTTAATACCTGAGGCCCTCAATCAGGTTGAGCCAAGAAGAAGCACTCGGAGGGAATTTTCCCAACCTTTGTGATGTTTTCATAAACTTGGTTCTCAAGCTACTTACACCGCAAAATGTCTTGGCGATTGCACACTCTCCGGAAGTCTGAGATAGCCTTTGATGGATGGCGTGTTAGCCTGTTCCGTGCAAAGCAATCTGAGTCTTTATTTCCAGCTTGCTCTAAAAAGGTTGCAAGAGATAGAAGAGATGTTTTTTTTTTTCTTGGTTAATCACAGCCAAGTGTGGTGGGGAGGTGGGGAGCTTCAGTAAGAAGCAGTAGTGTATCTTTTTAATAGCTGTCTAGGTGGTTCCACCTTAGGCAAGAGGAAATGGAGCTGGGACAACCTGAGGGAAAGTATTGGCCCCACAGTCTTCCATGGAAGCCAATGGAGCCATTTCTTGTCACCTCCAATAGAGGAATTATTCAGGTAAGAAACCCGGAGTGGCATCTTCATCTTTACTGGCAGAGTGCTTTGCTTAAGACGAACACCACATGTTCATCCAAAAGAAAATATTACTGTAGAGATAAGAAAGGAGAGTGAGAAAGGCTGACGCCAGCTCCTGGCCACTGTCCTTGCTCTTCAGTCCCGTGGATAGCACGGTCCTTTCTTGGCTGAGTGACTCTGAAGACCTTGGAGCATGCACATCCATCCAACACAAAGCTGAAATCATGCCAGACAAACATGCTTGGCTGTGTACTTTCTCCAATGAGAGAACTTTAGCACAAGCAAGGATGACATTGGTTGATTCAGGGACTCACTAGGGATATGTCCACACTGTTATCTTGTCCTCCAGAAGCAAAGATCCTTCTGCAATGTTAACATCTGCATGGGACACTTGAAGGAAGTGGGGCAGTAGCCATGGCAGCTGAGGAGACATGATATTGTCACAGCTGTGGGCCTCCCTTAGGAAGGCCAGGATCCCAGGCCCATCAAGAGAGAGAGGTACAATACACAGGCCATGGCCCTCCCTTCCTGACAGTGGCTGAGTGCCCACTTGCCTGGGTGAGACAATGAGGTGGGCAAGAGTCATCACCCCTTTAGTAGGGTTCATCAGAAGGGAATCTATGTCCGCCTGGACAAATTTTTTATGATCTTCCCGTACTCATGCCCTCTTTTGGGTTAAACATTGCGCCTGCATTTCACCCTGCCTTCTTTAAAAATCATCATCTTCCAGATTATTTCTACCTCTAGTAACCAAATTGCAAACCATATCTGTTACCAGAAGTGATGCTGTTAATAAACAAACACTCTACGTTTTCTAGGCTGTCTCCTCCCCATGGTTTCTACTGCCCTCTAAATGCCACCTCCCATAGCTCCAGTGCAGACCTCTCCCCTAAGCTTCAACCTCATAATAGCCAACTGCCTTCACCCTCTCAGGCTGCTTCCTCATGATGTCAACTTGCCCTTCCCAAGGACTCCAGATCCTTTACCCTTTCTACTGCTATCCTACATGCTCGCTATGGGCTGTCTCCCGTGGGCTCGTGGTTTTAACCTTGTAGCTACATCATGCCACTAATGCCATGCCTTTAGTTCTCATCTGTCCCCGAGAGTTTGCCTGCATCTCCAAATGGTGGGCCCTGTTCTCAAACCCAATGCATCCCAATGGAGTTAGTTCTTAATCTTGTTCCACAATGATGGGATCTATTTTTAGTGTTTCCCTTTCCAGTCAATGATGTCCTCACCTACCCTGTTTCCCAGGCCAGAAACCTGGCTTGACTTCTCACTGTCTTCACTGCCCATGTCCAATCCCACCAGCCGATACCCATCAAGCCTATCTCTTAATTCTTAAATTAATCTACTTCCTTCTATCTCTACTGCCAGTATCCTAGTCCAGATTGCCATCATCTCTCTTCCTAGACTCCCTGTCTCCTCTCTTGTTTTGTTCCATCAGTTCTCCATGCACAGCCAGAGTGGAATTCTTAAACACAATTCTGATTTCACCACTCCCCTGTTTCTTATGCACCTTAGAATAAAGACCGAAATAATTAACTTATTTCATTTCCTGCCAATTCCTCTCTCAATCTCTTAAGTTCTAGCCCTCAGTTCCTCTCAGCAAAGTTTCAAATGCTTTCCTGCCTTAGGCCCCAGGCATGCTGTTTTCTCTTCCTATGTGACCCGTTCCCTTCCCCCACTGCACCCTGCATTTAGCAAGTGCTTCACAGCACTTACGGTTGAGGTTTTCCCGACTATGCTGTGAGTTTCTTGAGGACCAAGACCTTGACCTATTCACCATAGTAATTTCAGTGTCTACCATGGGGCCTGGCATAGAATTGGCCCTTTGTTCATTGCATGAAGGAATAGATGAATGAATAAATGTAGCTGCTTATAACTCAATAGTCCATGAGATAATTCTGTGTGTTGGTTGAAGCAAAAATATGCAATACTGAAAAGATGTTTATTATGTCAAAAATCTCTAGACAATAAAAATGCATTCATGGAATAGAGAATGACTGAAGATTATACTGTAGATAAAGATAGATAATATGTTTTTATTATACTACATTTATCAATAGTTTATAAAATAGTACATGATATTTGCTCCAAGCTTCACTTGAACATTTTTAAAGTTATTTCAATAAATAATAAAGACTTGAGTACTTTTCTGATCTATCTGTAATAGTCTGGTTATAAATTATCTAATTTAGTTCCATTTTTATAAACATGTCACTTCTGCATTCTGTCTAAGGAAAGGAGGAATGTTTGAAATACCCAATAATTTTTATTTCCAGATAAAGAGAAATGAACAAAGGATAAAATATTACTGTCTCTGTTACTTGATAGGAATCAAATGACTACAGAATGCAAACAATGTGCTCTAGCAAGCTGTCAATACAGGGGCACCCCCACTTAAAGGGAAACAATATGTAGATGCTTGGGCTTCAGGAGAGAACTCATTTTGCACTATATGCTACTATGTCCACAGGGCTGTGCCACTGTGTTGGGAGTTGCACTGGCTTAGGCTTTTAAAGCAGTCTGAAGTATTTTGAGACACAGAAACATGGAACTAAGTATGATTTTTATCTTCCTTTTCTCTGTGAACCACATCCCCTTTGTACAAAAAACAAAACCAGAAATACTCCTTGTAGTGCAGTGGTTAAGTCTGTAATCAGACAGACATAGTCTTAATCTAGTCTCCACTATTAGCCAACTTTATAATCATAGACAAGTCATTTCACTTCCTCTATGCCTCAGTGTTCTCATCTGTAAAGTGGGAATAATAAGAATACCTGCTGTGCAGAGTTTATGAAGATTCAATGAGATTGTCCACACAAAGTCCCCAGCAGAGTCTGCTCTATGGAGCATATCATCATATGAAAAGCACTAAGGTGGGTCACTATGTGGTTCCCAGCATGCCCATCTGCATCCAATGGTGCAAGTGGACAGGATGCCCTTTTTTTTTTTTTTTTTGAAACAGAGTCTCGCTCGGTCACCCAGGCTAGAGAGCAGTGGCATCATCATAGCTCACAGCAACCTCAAACTCCTGGGCTCAAGCGATCCTCCTGCCTTAGGCTCCCAAGTAGCTGGGACTGCAGGCGTGTGCCACCACACCTGGCTAATTTTTCTATTTTTTATAGAGATGGGGTCTTGCTCTTGCTCAGGCTGGTCTCAAACTCCTGACCTCAAGGAATCCTCCCTCCTAGGTCTCCCAGAGTGCTAAGATTACAGTCATGAGCCATGACACCCCTGGATGCCATCTTAAAATGGTTGAAACCTCTGAGACCAAAGAGAATGCCTGGCAACGCGGGTACACATGAGAGGCCTTGCCCATGTAGTAAACCAAAGACCACACCCAATGTGAGGCAAAGTGAAAGCAAAAAAAGAAAGAAAAAGCAAGGTTCACTTATGGAAGGATATATGCATACTATTAGAGTAGATCTGTGTGTAGCAAAGACCCTTTTTTATAGTTTCACTGTCAAAAACAGTTAACCACTGGGGACTTGGGGTTGCCAAATTTTTCAGTAGGCTTGAGCAGTTCTATATTTAGGAAGGTTTCTTTAAAAGACTATGGTCATTCATTCTCAATCTGAGGGACATCAGCACACAAACCTACCCCTCCCATACCACACTCCTCAAGCAACTTTATAGGCAATCCAGCAACTCTCAGGAAATCCAGTTTATGTACATATATTTATGTATGGTTATTTTTTCCATTCCTCCTTCTTGGAGTTCCACTGAGTTATCTATAAGTTCACATGGGGATTTTTTTTTTTTGCTAATGTAATCCCACTTGAAGTTCAATAATTTTTGGCAACAACCCTACTCCTATCTTTTGTACCTCTCTGACAGTAAACTTCTCTGGGGTCTAACATGCAATCTGTAACACATCTTAGATTTGATTCACATTTCTACTACGAGGGAGTTAAAGTGTTTTCTCATCCATCCACCCACTCATCCAACACTGATTGAGGTTAAAGGTTTTGTGTCATGAATTTGGAATATACAGAGATAAATATGATCCAGTCCCTGTTCTCAAGTAGCTTACAGTCTTTTGCAAAACAGGCATGCAAACATTCCAAGCCCAGTGTAAATGCTGCAGCAGGGTAAGGACCACATAAGAAGCAAGGAGATGCCAAGGGAGAGATAAGTGCCAAAATTAGGCAATGGCCATGAGGATGGAGAGGAGGAATTCAGGGGATATGGTAGACTTAAAACAGTAAGACTTAATGACTAGAATTATAAAGGATTAATGTATAAACTTATAAAGGGCTGAGGGAGAATAGGGAATGAAGGATAATGCCCATGTTTCTGGCTAGAGCAACTAAGTGGCCATGGGTGCTGTCCACTGGGATGGGAAACATTGGAGGAGCAGGTTTGGGAATAGAAATGAGGTTTTGAACTAGTTGAGTTTGGGGTGCTGTAGGACATCCAAGCTGAGATGTCCAGAAGGTAACTGCATCCATGGATCTGGAGCTCAGGAGAAAAGTCAGAATGGAAAAACATGAACATGGGAGGCATTTGCAATTTTTTTTTTTTTTTGAGACAGGGTCTCGCTCTGTTGCCTGGGCTAGAGTGCAGTGGCGTCATCATAGCTCACTGCAACCTCAAACTCCTGGGCTCAAGTGATCCTCCTGCCTCAGCCTCCCATGTAGCTGGGACTACAGGCACAAGCTACCGTGCCAGACTAATTTTTTTTATTTTTCATAGAGACGGGGTCTCTCTTGCTCAGGCTGGTCTCAAATTCCTGAGCTCAAGCAATCCTCCCACCCCGGCCTCCCAGAGTGCTAGGATTAGAGGAGTGAGTCACCGCACCTGGCCTCATTCGCATTTTATAAATGAAGTTATAAGAGGAGACAAGGTTGTCCAGGAAGAGGCTGTAGAATGGAAGAGACAAGGAAAAGAGTGTTGAGGATCAGCAGTGTTCGGGGGACAGGCAAAGGAGGCACGTCCCGCAAAGGAGACTGGGGTGATTGAATGAATGCGAAGAAAGTGCAGGATCATGAAAACTAAGGAAGGGAGAGATTTATCAAGAAGACAAGGGCCAAATACTGCAGAGAGGTCAAGATGGATATTGAAAAGCATTTCCTGGAATTAAGAGCTTACTGGTGACTTCATGAGGGTGGATGCTTGAGGTAGGAGCTTTGGTTAGCAGGTGCCAAATGCAGAGGAGGAAATGTGGTAGACAGAGCATGTATCCTAGAGGCAGACAGACCAGGGTTTCAAACACCAGCTCCACCATGTACTAGCACATTGTTCAACATCTCTGTGTCTCTGTCCATTCACAAGATGGAGACAACAGCGAATACCTCATAGGGTTGTTGTGAGGCTTACTTGAGCTTAACCATGTAAATGACTTAGTACAGTGCCTAGCACATATGAAGTGCAATGTTATATCTACTGGTTCAGTGCAAGAAACAAACCACTGAAGGTATCTCAGGCAGAAGAGTAATTAGGTGTCTATAAAACCACTGGGCCAGAGAAGTAGAAGTCAAGGGGAAGTCAGGAGCAGCCACTGGACTAATGGCTTCAAGGTCATGTCACTACAGTTGGGATCCACATGTTAGGAAGCCACTGCTGCTGCTACTACAGGCTCTCACCCACAAAGCTGTGAGTAGACATGATGGAATGTGGAGTACAGAAGCCACAACACATCTTTAGAACTGCCTGCTGGCCACCAGGACCCAAGAAGATACCCTCTGCCTAACTTAAGCCTTCCAAACCTCGTTGGTGGCAGCAAAAATGTATTGGAACCCACATTGTTTCCTAGCTGCAAAAGAGTTTGGGAAATGTAGTTTTTAGCCTTAATGTTTTGGGGGAGAAACATAAAAGGTGTAGGAATGTGTGCTGAGTAGCAGATAATATCCAGCTCATCTATCTTGAAGTGGAGCAAATATTTTCATCCTGACTGCTGACACCAGCATTCCAAGTATGGTCAAAATATAGGATTATCGCTGATTGACAAATCCTGCAAAATACAAAGAGGGATGGGGACAAGACCAAAGATCAAAGGGTAAGCCTGAACAGGAAAATGGATATATCTTTCTCTAATATTGGAAGGAAAATGGTGAGAAGGAGTATAGGTAGTTTATAAATTGGGGCCAGAAAAAGATAGGTGGAGAATTTAAGAAAGGTTCTATCTCGTGGCATGGATTATTTCTGTAAAGTAGGGAACAAATGTCATCTGCCCCGAGTGAAAGAGGTAGAAGCTGGCGAGAGGGCCTAGTGAGAGTGGACTAGCTAATGAGGGAAATGGGAGAGGAAGCTGACGCAGCACAAGAGATCTTTCTGCACACCAGCGAGCAAAAAAAGAAACAAAGGACTTATTTTTATAAAGCACTGTTTATTCTTACGTATTGAAAATGTCAATTTTAAAAGTCTTCAAAATAAAAACAAGTTAGAAAATTTGAGCTTGTGTAAGAAGGGACATGACCGAAAAGGAACTGAAAGGCCTCTAAGGGCAGCAGTTTAATTACAGGGTGACAGGAACCCATTTGTAGAGTACTGTAAACAACACAACTATGGAGACACTGCTCTCAGGTTAACATGGCTTCGTTTCCTTTATATTATTATTTAGTGTGTAAGCACAGATACCACTCTGCACAAGCTTCACTACCAGAGTACCGAGGGCCTCTCAGCAGAAGGGCCAAGTCCCATGCATATGTACATATCACTTTAAAATAAAGACCTTTCATTATTTTCAGCAATCAGCTAAAGTATTTTGTAATCACAAAAATGTTTCCTATGGATATAGTTTGCACATTTATTGCAAGCCATTGACTAACCACAGGCAGGGCAGATGAGAAGATCTGTGTTGGTGGTGTTATTGGTGGTGGTGCTTTTAATTTTTAAGTGAAGAATGTCATATCTAAACTGCTGTGCTTAAGAACAGAACAACAGCCATTCCTAGAAATCGTCTTTACTCTTCAGCTTCCAATGACAGCTGTAAGTGCTTGGCTGATGGTGGACTGCAGGAATAGTCCATTTCCTGTGGATCGTGTCATTTCTGCTGTGCAAAAAGCAAACAACAGTCCCGTACCATGTAGCTATGGGACCTTGAGACCCTCCGTACCAGAAGGAAAAAGGGCTCCTCAGCAAGCTGGGGGTTTCAAGCTTCAAGTTTGGTTTCTAAACAACACTTGCAAAACCCACATTTACAGGTGTTGATCAAATGTATCCGGAAGACAACTTTGATCGGCTCTTTGGCCCTTGTTCTCTCTTCCAGTGACCGTCCCCACCCTGCCAAATTTCCCCTGTCTTTGGAGGAAGGAGGGGCAGGTTGTGCTGCTCTGTCCTAGGGCCTTGGGCCGATTCTCAATTGTACTGGATTTGGATGTGCGCTGCTCTGTGACTCTCTTCTGAAGTTGGTTTCTCACAGTTCTGGTTTCTGGGATACTTACAAAGTTGATGGTTTGATTCAATGAGCAACTTGAGTAAACCAGTTCCAAATAATCAGCTTCACTAGTAACCAGCACACAGCTACTAGAGGGGCCCTTTTGTTCTGCATATACACACTGAACCAATAGCACATTTCTGCAAATAAGGCGTAGAGTCCTACTCAAAGTGGCCAATGAATATTACAACTTCTCACAAGATATATGAGAGAGCAATACAGTGAATGAAAGCCGTCTACTAGGGCATGATATCTCCTCAATGCAGATTGTTTCGAAGGACGAAAGGTTGCAGTTTGAATATGCAATGTAGATAAAGTAACTGTTCACAGTCTAACTACATTTTTTTTAAAATTAGCAAAGCCCATACATACTAGTTTACACACCACTTGGTATGGTTGGCTAAAAGCACTGGGGAAATAGAAAACTTACACACTAGGCAGAAGGCTTGGGGAGAAACCTATCATGCACTGGGAAGAAATTCTGCTGTTGAAGGGGAAGATTGTCCAATACAATTTGCTGATGGATTTGGTGTTGGCAAGGATGACCCGAGCTTCTGCCCCACTGAGTTACAACGTACACCAACACGACAAAAATAAGGGTACTACAGTTTTCTTGGTCTTATTGACAACATAAGGCAGTAACAAAAAAAAGTGTGATTGAGGGATGGCACGTGATGGTCTAGGGAACGGCAGCTGGGTCATTGGGCCAATGCGTTCATCTTTCACCCTGCTCGCATCATAGCTCGAGAAGCTTTGCCTTCAGTAATTGGGTACTGTGGGGCTTGGAGGTACAGGAAGGCATTGGCGGGAAAGTTGCGTTCTCATTTAATAAGCCACGGCCAGCTGCTTTGCGACAGCAGCCTGCCCAAAGAATGTGACCCAAGGGCAATGGCGGAAAGCCATCTGAAAACCTTTGAAGTCATTTGCCTGCATTCACTTTCCTTTTCTTACTGAATGGAAAAGATTCTGGGGCCACTTCTACCACCACCTCCTGCTTTTTCCCCTGCTCACAAAAATGAACAACCAACCAATAACCAAACAACAAATGCCCAAGCTCACACACACACACACACATACACACATAGGGAGACAGAGAGAATGAGAGAGACTAAAACACAAAATAAAAGCCACAGAAGTGAGCAAATGGAGTTGAATCATTCTGTGGGACATTTCAAGATGCCCTGAAGGCACTCTCTGCCCAGCGGCACAGTGATGGTTATGGAAGAATCGAGGTCTTGCTACTGGACTCAGCTCGAATACACTCATCTGTTTGCTTCAATAGCCTCCGCACCAGCTTTTCTAGATCCCTTCTTGACTTCAATTCTTCTTCCAGGCATTGCTTCATTCTTTTATTCTCCTATAATGGGGCAAGACATGTTGATTACCACACAAAAGGGTCCCTGCCTGGGGCTCCTCGTATTCATCCTTGCAGCAGCCTTCACCACCCACTCGCTTTCATTCCTCAACCTCCCCTCCGTCAGCATCTAAGACAAAGCAGCATCTTGATTCTCCTACCTGTCTCAGGCCAGCCTTTTGCATTCTTCTTCCCTGACCTGGCCCTCTTCTAATTCAACACTTTTTTCACTTAGTGTCTCTTCTCTTTCAACCCAAGTGTCTATTAAGGCATCTCCCAAATATCTCTGGTACGAACCTCATCTCCTGAGCACCAGATCCACAATTCCAAATGCCAGCTTGGTATTTCCACCTAGATACATTACAAGTACCTCAAAGTCATTACGTCCTAAAGTGAACTCAGTATCTCCTCTGACACTCCAAACTTCTCCTCCTCCTGTGGTTCCTGATCTCTGTGAAGGGCACCACCATATCAAATTAGACACCCAGGGAGGAAGCTCCATTTTTAATCCCTGGCTCTTTCTTGATCATATTCCATAGGTTCAAACTCTGTGATGTGCAGCCCTTTTACATTCGTCCTCCTCCTCCACAGCCTCGTTGGCCCGCCTCAGTTGAGGACTTTGACATGTCTCCCTGAATTTTGTAAGAACCTCCTAAATGGTCTTCCAGTCCCTGGTCTCTCTCCCCTCCCATCCAGCCCTCACCCTGTCACCAGGTACAGTCAGTCCTCGCACACGAGGTAGAGTGTGCACAATGGAGCACTGGACTACGTCTGCAGGAAAGCCCACAAACACACACTCACGAATGATAAGTCTTTTCTTAAGGTCTGTTTACAGATGGCAGGGAACGGGAAAGTTGCAACTAAATTTGCAACCCTATTGCAAAATCACTAAATATGAATGCAAGCAAGCTTCAGAAATTTAAACCCAAGGCTATGTGGAAAAATCAACAAAACCTACCTTGATGACACAAGGAAAATGAAAATCTCTCTCACAACCTTGCTCCTGGACCTTTCCTGACAGCACTACCAGTGTGTGGCAAGGAACAGGGAGTGGTTCTATGATCTAAGAAAATGACTTTTACATTTTCTTACCTGTTTCAGTTCCTTGACCTCGTCCTTCAAGGCATAAACAGTGTCGACTAGGCTCCTAGAACACAAGGATAAGATTCAGAGATGAATGTCTAGCACTGAAGGATTGTCACGTAATACTTAACAATAAAAGCAGCTTTATAAAAATGCAAATCCTCAAAAGTAGTGAACTTTCTACCTAATCAGGAATGGTCTTGCTCTGAATGGTCCTTATGTTCCTTATTTTGATGGGAGAACCACCACCACCACACATGCTTATTCAAACACCATGTCATTGGACCTTTTCTATACCTCCCACCTCCTTTGCTACTCGCTTTCCAGCTTGGGTGCGAAAAAAAAAACAAGAGACTAGGGCCCATTATAAGGTTTTTTTCCTAGCTTTTTGAGGTATAATTGACAAAGCTGTGCAAAGTGATGTTTTGATATATGATACATTGTGAAATGAGTACCACTATCAAGCTAATTAACACATCCATCATCTGACGTAGTTACCATTTTTTGTGAGTCTGGTGAGAACACTTAACAACTACTCTCTTAGCAAACTTCAAGTATACAATACAGTATTGCTAACTGTACAGTTGTCCCTCAGTATCCGTGGGAGATTGGTTCCAGAACCCCCCATGGATACCAAAGTCCAAGGATGCTCAAGTCCTTTGTATAAAATGGGATCACATTTGCATATAACCTACACACATACCTCCATACACTTTAAATCATCTCTAGATTACTTACAATACTTAATACGATGTAAATACTATGTAAACAGTTGTTATACCATATTGTTTAGAAAATAATAATAATAAAAAAAAGTCTGTACATGTTCAGCACAGATGCAACCCTCCATTTTTTTCCCAAATATTTTCGAGCCAGGATTGGTTGAATCCACAGATGCAGAACCCACGGATACAGAGGGCTCACTCTTGTCACCATGCTGTACATCAACTAGCTCTCTAGAACTTTGTCATCCTGAATAATTGAAATTTTGTGCCCTTTGACCAACATCTCCCCAATTTCCCCTCCTCTCAGCCCCTGGAAACCACCATTCTACTCTCTGCTTTTATGAGTTTGACTTTTTTAGATTCCCATCATAAGGGTTTGATTTCTCTAGCTTTGGTGCAGGAACAAATGTTCCTAACCCACCTAATGTATAATGAGAGGTATCACAGGGCTCGGCCTATTCTACAATATCTGTGCTATGGCATTGCCCTTCTCAGCTCTTTGGCCCCACATGACACAGAGTCAGGGGCATCATTTCTGAAGGATCCTGTATATTACCAAAAAAAAAAAAAAAAAAGGATGAAGTGCCCCGGGTGGGTTGTAGAATAGCATTTTCCTCTCTGGCTCTCTCCCTGGACAAGACTTTAGAGATCTAGGTTTCAGTTCTGATCTTGCCACTCAGTAGTCCTAGAACCTTGGGTAACCAGTTTCCTTCCTTCTGAGCCTCTCTTGGTCTTAATTTCACTACATATAAAATGGGGATAATATCACATTCCCTGAAAAACTCACAAAGTTGTGAAGATTAATATAGCTACAATAATAATTAGTATAATTATCATTGTTTATTGAGTGCTAGCTAGCCTTTATACTTATCATTCCATTTAACCTCACAACAATTCTGAAACTGTTACTGTCATCCCCATTTTACAGATGAGGAAACTGAGGCATAGAGAGGTGAAGGAACTTGCTCCTCTCTATGGTCACACAGCTAATGAGTAGTAGAATTGTGAGCTGAACCAGGACTGTTCTTCTCTCAAGTCCAAGTTCTTTTGTCATATCACTTCATACACCAGATGCAAAAAGACATTGACAAGCACCTTGAAATATGCTGTCCTAAGCAAATTTAGGCCTGACTTCAGAAATGACTCAAGTTTAAACAAATGAATTATTTGGCTACTTTGTTGTGTTTATTTTATGAGCCATAAAGTACTTAACCTGATTTTTCCCCCTTAGGTCACACTCACTACTATGCAAAGGTAAGCCAGAGACATAATTTCCATGAACCTCAGTTTCCTTATGTGTCGAAGTGGTGAGAGTAATGTTTATCTCACCAGATTGCTGGAGGATTTTAAATGAGGTCAGCTATGGGAAAGTATAGATCCTGACTCAAAAAATGTAAGCGATATCTCTCTGGTACCTCCTAAACCCATCCAGAGCACTGATATTCCCAAGGGTCCTGAAGTAGCTTAGCATATGGAGGAGCCGCTCTGGCACCTCTGCCTGTCCTTCCCCCGTCCCTTTGTTGGGGAATAGCCCTCTCAAGGCTGCCAACTGCATGTGCTCAGCAAAGAGGGTCACATTCCTGGATGCGGAGGGGCTGCCTGGCCAGACCTTCTTGCCAGCCCCCAGACAAACCAGGCAAGGTTTAGCCTGCTCTACTCACTTTTCTTCCATGATGGTCTGGCCATTGCTTCTGGTTTCTTCAATGATGAGTTTCTCTTCCTCGGGGAGTAAGACTTGTGGGACAGAATCTTTGCGAGTACCTACAGACAAGGGTTGCAAGAGTGAGGAGAGGGAAAGTTACTAGTGAAGAGCATTTATAGGTGTTAGCTCCTTTCCACTGTTGTTATAGAAGGGCCTTTGTTCATAGCATACGGCTACATTGCACCCAGAGGGCAGTTACCCAACATTTGGTGACTAAACCTTCCCGACATGAGAAATTTTAAATGGCCAAATATATTGATTCAATTTTCTTGTTTGTGTATGTTGGTGGGGGCGAGCATTTCATACTCAGAGAAATAACATGAAAGGGCTCCTGTAATGTGTCCTCAACCAAGACCCCCATTCATTCCTGTTTTGCCTCCCCCAGAGCAGAGAGCTGACCAGTGATTGCCCTTCCCTGCAACTCTCCAGGAAATGACACACCACGTCCTATGCTATGGTGCTCTGTAATTGTAGTAAAAGTCATGTGGAGAGTAGCATTGCACTGAAATAGATGTTTAAAGGGCCTCAGAAGCATCGTTCATGCTCAGTTGTTCTCTTTACAGTCCTACAGGAAAAGGTAGGGTCACATAAGACCACTTTGATCAAGGGTAGAGTGGGGTTGGCAAAGAGGCAGGTGTCCTCACTGCTCTCTGCTCAGAATGTGTCTAGGCTCTGGGGCAGACGAGGTGACAAAACAGACACGAGGCCTCGACTAAACAGCTCTCCTCCACCTCCAACCTCCCCCTCACTCTAAATCTTTCCTCTCAGAGCTCAAGTGCTTAATCTTGACTCTCCCTGAGCCACTGGCCTCCTCTCTTCTAGGCCAAGTTCCTTCAGCGATGTGTACACTCATGCCTTCACTTAATCACCTCCCCTATCCTGAACTCAGATGTTTCTCTCCCTTCCTCAGGGCCTTGCACTTTGTAGGTGCTTAACACAGTTGGCCCTCCATATCTGCGGGCTCTGAATCCTACGGATTGAGTCAATTGTGGATGGAAAATATCCAGAAAAAATAATACAAATTTAAAAACCAATACAGTCTAACAACCATTTACATAGCATTTATATCATATTAGCTGATATAAGTAACATAGAGATGATTTAAAGTATACAGGAGGATGTGCGTAGGTTACGTGCAAAATACTTCACCATTTTGTATCAGGGACTTGCACATCCTCAGATTTGGGACCCAATCCCCCAGGATAGCCAGACCCGGTTGTAAGTGGACAGCAGAGTGAGTGACTGATTCACAGAATGAACACAGCACGAGCCAAGAGCAGTCAGTTCTAGGGAAGCAGGACTTCTAGCTGGACAGGGAGAGAGGGTAGCAGGTCACTGTGATGCTAAATGGCCTGTGTGCCAAGCACGGTGATAGACACTTTCCACATGACAAAGGCAGGCTAGGGAGGAGGGGTGAAGACGTGCCTCTTTAAGCTAGAACACCTTCCTGCACCTCTGAGAGGTCCATCAACTGCGTCTATGTGAAAAGAGGTGGTGGGGAAGGAGGCGAGATTGGATTTTGTATGAGGGATGCTTCCTGTGGTGTCTACTTGTCCCCCTCTTTCCAAGTTTTCACGATAAAAACCACTCTCACTTTCTTCTCCCGGCTCCTCGAAACTTGTTATCAGGGCGGGGCATGACCAAAGCCACAGCCAGGTTTTGTCTGTGAAGCAGAAAGTGTGACAGTCCCCTCTTCATGGTCAAACGTGTCAACTTTCACATCGAACATTTTCCTCATGTCGGCCTTAGAGAACTGTTACTTTGAAAGAATATATCAAAGTAACCTAACAAATGCCCTGCCACACTCAAGTGACTGGTCAGCGGCTGTCCGAAATGGAGTGCTATGGAGTATTCATTTCTTATGCAGATGCAAAAGCTTCACAAAAGGTATCCTGAATGTTTATAATTAATGGAAGACAAAAGACATAATTGACGTGACCTGGCTTTTAAAAAGCACAAGGATGAATCAGAAAACTTTATCTCAATTTCAGTTTGTTACCTGAAAGTTGTTTGGGGAAATACCCTCACCTAATAGCTCCCTGATAAATTTTATACATTTTGAACAAGCCCTGCTAAGCAGCTACATTTCCAGATTTTCAGAGCAACTTTGAAACCTGAGTTTGGTGAAGCATTGTTCGCTTAAATATGCAGCTGATCAAAGATAGTATTTTGACTTCCTTTCCAAATCTGCCTATAAGAAGAGATTAGCATCAGTTCACAGACACAGGAACTCTCTGGGCTCTTTAATTCCTAACTAGTGTTCGTGAAGGTATCTGTGTGCTTCAAAGGAGAATGACTTTAAAAAATTTTTTTCATTTCTATCACCTCCAACATTTTTACTCTTGCATCTCTCTTTCTGGGTGAAAACAACAGTGGGTAAACAAACCGCTTGGTAGCTAAAACCACCTTATCTGAAAGATGCAGTCCTGCACCGCTCCTCTGCACCAAGTCACCTGCTTCCCACACCCTGCAACCCATCCGGGCTGCTGTTCGTTTTTTCTGAGAGGCAGTGAGCAGTAAAGAAGAAACATCACTCATTAGAGAAAGCAGTTCGGGGGCACCTACTTGAGCCGTGGCCTTGTTGAAAATTGGCACTGGTGCAGTAGGCTTCGATCACTTTAAGAATCTGAGCATCCTCTTCAAGAGCAGCTGTACCTGTCAAATTTAATCAATAATGACTTTTCAT
This sequence comes from Indri indri, assembly GCA_004363605.1. NCBI lineage: Eukaryota > Metazoa > Chordata > Mammalia > Primates > Indriidae > Indri > Indri indri. The sequence goes on from RJWJ010008399.1 coordinate 32,425, forward strand.
AGGTATATGCCTCTTAGACCCTCAAAATGATGCAGTGCACTATTCTACTGCCAGGGACTGGCTTCTCTGGCCAGTAGTGTTTCTGAAAGGCAGGAGAAAGAGCTGTCCAACCCTCGTGACAGCATCCCCACAGAGCTCTGGGGTCAGCCCCAGCAAGTGCAGCACAGAGTGGGGCCTGCTCTTGAAGCCCAGAGCTGCAACTTGGGGGGTTCTGTCAGTGGTCTCTTGGAGGCCAAAATCGCAGCACTGGGCTTCAGCTCTCATACACAACAGGCTTCTCCTCCTTTACATTTCAAGGCTCACCTTCTCTAGGAAGCTTTCCCCTGTTAACCCCACCCATTTTTCCATCCAGTCAGCAGAGTCACTGATTCTTCCTCCTCCCTTCTCCCCCTCCCAACTCACTTTTGAAATGACTGGATGTCAGCACCCTGTTAACATGCCGATGTGCGCACCTAGGTGGGGGATGGGGGATGGGGCGTGCCAAAGCTGCAGTCGAGCAAAGATTTATTTAAGCTGTATTTTCTTTTTTCTTTTTTTAAATTTTTTGTAGAGATGAAGTCTCACTATGTTGCCCAGGTTGGTCTTGAACTCCTGGGCTCAAGCAATCCTCCCACTTTGGCTTCCCAAAGTGCTGGGATTATAGGCGTAAGCCACTGCCTTCGGCCTTAACTATATTTTCAAGTGACACACACAGTTCTGTCACCTCTTTGTGACACATCACTTACTCCTTCACATGTATCCCAAAGAACCTTGTTCACAGCCTTATAGTCAAATATGTCCATATCGATTGCTAACCAAACTTGTAGTCTGCCTCTGAATCAAGCCATGTTTCTAGATGTCAGCAGTCTGATTCCTTGGCTAATTGAGAACATCACTGAGCATCAGACTTCCAGAAGGATTTCAGCTTTCATGTCTATTTAGTCTGTCTCTATACCGGAAAATATCTCAGGCATCAGAGAGTAGGAGGGGAAAAACATGTACCCATAGCAAATGGGTCCCTTTACAGGTTCTAAACCAGTTGGAGTGAAATGGTCACAAATATGGCACAGATGATGTATGCCTAAGATGACATGAAGTGCATGCAGCAGGAAGCAGCTTATTCAAAAGTCTCAGAGGTGACCAAATTTTTCCATACATTTTTTTTAATGTAACAGATGATGCCAAGAAAAAACTGTTCCAACCATCTGCTTTTAAAAAAATTCTCAGGTAAAAAAAGATTCTCATGTTAGTTCACCCATAAACAACTTTCAGAATGTAGACAACACGTACTTTTCCTAATCACATATTCCTCCTCGGATGGTTTTCTCTCAGTCTTTCTTTTATGAAGAAACTTCTTCATCGTTTTGGGGCTTTTACTAGACTCCTGTAAGGATAGAAGTTTCTTAGTGAATTAAAATTCTTCCCCCAAAACAAATTTAAAAGAGCAAATGAAATTAAATAGAATGCCTCTCTCTTATTTTGACAATCTCAGTTAGGAGTACATCAAAATTTAATGCTATACACATCAAAAATGGCTCCAATAAACTGGAAAGGGTTCAATAAAACAGAGGCAATGACATTATCCTCTTGATTTCCATAGGAGTGAGAATAAGAATGGAGTGTGCCTACTGAAGACGTGGCAGCTTCTCCAGGAGGCCAAATGCCTTTAGGGTATCCCCTGCAGAGAAAGTAATAGATGTCAACCCTAGAAAAATAACAACATTTCTAACTTGGTTTATGTTCTCCACTGATACAGTTTTAGGAGAATTAAATATCAATTGTAACTACTAATATAGTATTTATCACTTTTCAAAGAGCTTCAAAACTGTTTAAATAATTTCTCCTTAGCAACAGTCTCACAGAGAAGAATATAATTTCCATTTGTCAGATGGGAAAATTAACGCAGAAACTAAGTAATTTTCCCGCAGTCAGAGAGAAGTCAAATGAAGGATTTCCTGATAAATAATTTTGGGTTAGGAGTAACAAACCCACAGCCAAGCTTAACATACATAATATACATAATACATACATATACAAGGCTGTATTTTTAATTAGTAGATAAAAGAGATGGAAATTATTGAATTTGCTTTTGCCTTATGAATAACTAGTAGGTCAGGGAAAGCGCTCATGATCAATATCGAAGTAAATAGATTAGGATCTTAGACTTCGGAAAAAAAACCCTCTTGATCATCTTATCCCAATCTTCCATTCAACGTATATACATGAAGCATGGATAATAATTAGTACCCTAAAAATCTGTAAAACAAAGAACTTAATTTCTTTCACTTAGCCACAGTCATCCACTCAGACTTTAAAACAGACAGATATGAAAAATTCATGTGACATAAATAACAGGAAAAAGCAGCATTTAAAAAACAGGGAAATGAGCATTTTAAGGCATTATAAGATGATATTTTCATATGTTTTTCACACGAGCCTGCTTTTTGAAGAAAATACTTACATGTCAGAATTGCATCTTCATATTTTAGCCACCAATTATAACAAGGGACAAAACAAGCATAAAGGAAAGCTTCATTCATCAAAGGTTACGGGCACAGCATTATGATGTAACTGTAAGCCAAAGATATTGTTCTACCCTTACCTTTAAGATATAAGACATCCTCTAAAATGAATATGTAAAGAAAGAGAAGATGAGCGTGAGAGGTCGATGGTTATAATGACCAAATCCATTTATCAATAATTCTAAAACAACATTTGAAATGTTAGTGTTATCATAAATTACACAGCGAGAATATCACCACATTTCCCACATTAGTTTCAGATGCAATATCATCATGCAAAAGCCCAAGGAATACAGTTCTGTGCAGAATAACAAATGCTGAAAATAACTGAAATAAATACTATATAGTAAGAATATATTAATAATTCTCTTTCCCCAGCAGAAACAAAGTGATCATGCCTTAGTTTTAATAGATTAGTTATGTGAATGATTAAGTCAACTTTACCCTTCAGAGCTCACCTTAATTTGAATTTAGTAACTGACAATTACAAAATATCCATCATTAAAAAGGGGCCCTAGGTAACTATGAAGTAGCACTCCTGGTTTAGGTAATCAAAGAAGAAAATTGGATGATTGCAAGAATTGCAGATCAACTTCCGAAGCAAATCTGTGGGACTGTTTCCTGGCCAAATTCTAAATAGAGTTACATCATAAACATTCAGCTCAAAAGTTATTTCTCCTATCATGTGGGGAAAGGATCAAAAAATCCTCCAGTGTCCAAATATTGTTCTATTTTTTACTGCAATAAGAGCTGGTGGCAACAATTAATCGAAACAGAAGCACGGTGGTTTAAATCAAAACACACTCAAAATTGAGCTAAGCCTGCATCACTCATCGAAACACACATTCGATGTAGAAATATGTGCTGCCTTTGCAGCACAATTCTAAGACTCATCTCATAACCATCACAAACTTCATCTTCACTCAACAAGGCCTATTTAAAGAACAGTTACTGATAAATGAGCATCTTTTCTGAAATCTGAAATGATTGAAACAGGTTAGAGATAAAGCCATTGTTTGGATGGAAAAGTAACGCTCCACACAGGTACAGACGCTAGGGACTGACATTTCCTGACTTCAACTTCGAGAGGAAAACAAAAACCTTGAAATCCCCACACTACCCAAATATCAAATGGCCCTTTAAGGTTGTCTCTGAGAAGCCTCTTTTTAAAAGACATTCCTTTCATTAAATTCTTTTCCCTCTCCAACTGCAGCAAATATCACTTTCATAGTTCAAACTCATGGCTTGGCCCCATAACACTTTACTGATATGGCTTAAAAGATCAAAATGATCCAAAATGCAGAATTGGGTCTGCTTGGTTGACAATTCAACTACAGTGAAGTGGCTCTTGTTTGAGATGTGCGTACATCATTTACTAATTTAAAGAATTATCCTAATAATCATCAAGGTAAACCAGAGGTGCTTCGGGAAGAGACTGGGGAAACTCACACAGTGCACACAGACCCTGTGTACAGTCAATCAATATTTGTGATGGATAACAGGGAAATGGAAAATTAAGAAACAAAAAAACTACTCTGAGTCTAGCAATTCCAGATTGACTGACCTATATCACCTATCATAAATTCTAGCACATTCCCACAGAACTACTTGCAATAAGCTACAAAATTAACTTGTCAGAAGCATTTTATACCATATGTAGCAAAATTACCTCTTTATAACCTAGTGCTGCTGATGGTCTAAGTGGAGGTGCAGGTCGTAGACAACTTAAACTCCACGGTTTTATAATTTGAGGAGGCTCCAAGGGTCCTCGGGGCTGTCCAGTAGAGCTAAAAGACTGGGAAAATGTCTGATGAGATGTTGGCAATCTGCCATCTGAACCCGACCTCGTGCCACACAGTGAGAGAACAACAATAGCTTCATTGGATCAGCAAAGTCAGCCACAGAAAGGGAAAGATGGAAAAACAAAAGTCTCCAGTTTGAGAACTGGCACTTTCTGGTCAAGATTATGGGGTTTCTAAGGCACAGCACAAAATTGACTCAACATCCCATGATCCTGTCCTCTCTTTCTTTTCTGGAATTTCATTAAAGTCTGATTTATTTTTTCCTCTGTAAGGGAGGAAAGTAGAGTAACAGTCACCATTTGAGTTCAGTGATGTGTTGGCACCCCATTAGGTACTTAACTAGGTTATTTGATAAGAACGACTAACACGGAGACTCAGCAAAGTGAAGGAACTAACTAGTAATTGGCAAAGCCAAGATTTGCACCCAGATCTGATGCCAAAGCCCATGTTCTTCCCACCACAACACACAGTGCTCAAAACTGGAATTTTGGCATCACAGGTTTGAGTGTTAAAAAGCAACACAGAATCTTCCATCTCAGCAAGTACAGTAAAATCTCTTCAATTCAAATTCCATGAATTCTAAATTTGTGATAACTCCAGAAGAAGACAATGTTAAAGGTTTGCCTTTGAAGAAGTTTACTGAGCAAATGTGAGAGCATGAATGAGATGGCATGGAGATGTTTAAGTACTTAGGGAGGCAAATTATTCATCTTGACTTAGCACATTGTTAATATGAGAATAATGGTTGCCCATTAAAATAAATCTTATTTATCACTAAAACATCTTAGCAGGACTTTTGGTTAGAAACACTTTGCTACCAGTTAGTTGGAGTATCTGAATACTGTCAAACAAAACTGCACACCTCTAAGTAAAACTTTTTATTAATCTGGATGGACCTCGCGAAGAGAAACCAGAATTAGTGAGGCTTAACTGTACTTTAAAATCTACAAATATAGACTACTCAAAAACTAAGGGCATGCTCACTACTTCTTGTAAGTCTTCAGCAGGCAGGATTTGATGAAAGACTCAAGAATCCCTGGACAGAACAAACGCACTACTTACAGAATGAGCACTACATGATGATGATGATGTTTTGGATAATGAACTGCTAGAAGCAGGTCCTCTGATCAGTCTGTTCAGCTGTTCCAACCATTCCTGGAAGTCCTGGCTATTGTTGCAATGGACCACAGTTCTCTCTGTTGTGTTACCTACATCACAAATTATGAGCATTTGAAGACAAAAAGCCAGGAAAACCTTGAGCTTATTTCATTCATAAGTATACTTCACACAACTACGACTCGGGGTCTAATTTTGGGGTGTTTTCACACCTACGGGATAACCCTGTTGAAACAACATTATTCAGGAACAGATAAGCTGTGATGGTAAAGTAAAGGAATATTCAGGTCTGATTTAGAAAACCATCCTCGATTTCAACTGTTTACAGAATCTTAGAAATAGTGTAAAACTTCACTATACATGAACTTGCAAACTGACAATTTAAGCACGTAGTCCATCTAGTAGTTCATAGTCTAATATGAGAATACTGAACTTTGATATTAGGAACAAGATCCAACTAAGACTGGCTACAGTCTTGGGGCAAACATCAAACCTTAGGCTTTTTATTAGGAAAGAAGCAGGTAGGGCCTGGGGCCATGATCTCAGTCTCACCCATTGTGTCCTGTCAGCTCAAACAGTACAGCCATTACATGTAAATCAAATAGGCCTGGCAAAAGGGCTAACAGGCCAAAACGTCAGGGGGCATTACTGAGGCCTGGCATTTTGCTCAACTTGTGAGGAAAGTTTTACGGCTTTTCGGCACTTTTTAGAAACACAACCAAATCTTGCTAATTCACAGGCTGACGATAAGATTGCTGATAAAAGTCCACATCTTTGGCTCCTCCGCCACCAGGGGACAGACGGGGAGAAAGTGACATTTACATCAGTCCATTTCGTTGTTCCTCAGCTCTCAAAAGCAGCTCTTATGCAACAGAAGATTGAAGCTAATGGCAAAACCGAGGCTTTTGAATGGCTAGGAGATTTCTCTGTTCTATCACTGTACCCTAATTATCCCAGGAAATGGAATAGACTTTGTCATGGCCATGTAAAACTTACTCATGAACTATATAATAGAAAATAATAGCATTTATTTATTTAAACTCCACTTCATTCCAAAAAGGATTTGAAGTAGCTACATAAAAACTGAAAATTACCTACCTGTGATTTCAAATGTGCAGTCATTCCCTTCAATTTCATCTAATCTAGTCACCACCATTCCTCCTATTGGTATTTTTCCCTATCAGAAAAAGAACATTCCCATTAATTCTATGGTTATACGTGTCTCTACTTATTTCACTTAGATTTTCTGACCCTCTCAGCAATCACTGCTGAATTACGGCTAGACGTATTTCTCCAGTCTGTCAATAGATAATGTGTCCCTGCTCTAAATTTTAATCAGACAAGAAAGCAAGGGGAAAATGTGGGTTGTATTCGGCTAAAACACCCTAAACCATAAAATCGGGATTTGTAAAACAATATACTTTTCTAACACATTTTCATGAGAATCAGTTAATAAAGTAAAGTCTCAAATTTTATGAAAATGAGTAATTGGCAGGTCAAGATTTAACAGCAATAGCAACTTATGATACTTTATATCTTCCGAGCAGACTGAGGGAAGTTTAATTTCCGAGAAATTTAATAACTTACATCTTGGAAACCTGAAGAATGTGATGTGACTGCAATAAGACAATCATAGGAGGAGATCCCAGCTTCATATTTTCCCAGCAATAATAATATGAGCCTGTAAAATGCTGCTGCTAATTTATCTTGTAGACTGAGATTTCCATTTATACATCCAAAACCCAGCTCATAACCAGAGCAGTGGATACTCAAGATAAATTCATTATACTGATACAAAGGTCTTTGTTCTAAGGAACATCTGCTCTCATAAGCTGTTTAATTACAATGAAGGGTCAGAACATTCTGCCTCTTCTCATTTGAGCTTTTAATGCCATAGTGGAGATATTGCATCTGGATGGAAACCTGTTTTCATTCTGGGTCCTATTATTTGTTTTATATGAAATTTACTAACCTGATAGATAAAGCCACTCATCCGAGGACTTGCAGATAACACTATCAAGATATTTGAAAATAACATAAGGTACCGCTCCTCTTTTTCCTGAGAGGGAACGAACAATATTAAACGGAGAATAGAGATTGAACATTTGTTTGTTAAGAATTTCTAGAATCACTGCTTTATAACACAGATCTCATATAATCAACTGAGACATTAACAGTGATTTTTAAAAACTGATATCCAACTTAACACAAAACTAGTTGGATTCTACTTGGACATAGACATTTACAGCTTATCTCTCTCCTTCTTATATATAACAATTAAATACAAATAGCCATGCTTTTCTCCCAAGTATGGAAGCCTGAGAAGTCACACAGTTTACACAGCCAGTGAAATGAGCTAGACCAGGGCACAAAATAAGTCTCTAGGTTCACAAAATGAAAATATATTTTACTTTGAAAAAATGGCAAAATGAAAGCATTTTCAGGTGATAGGAAATTTATTATGCTCTAACAAGTATGTTAAAGTCTTATTCATAACACTATTTTTAATTACTAAGAACAAGATAATTATTGGACTCATGTAAAATAGAAAAATATATTTTTTAATGGCACAAAAGAAAAGAAGCCTTTTCATATGAAGGCTGCTCTCAGCCCCTTAGACAGATATGCAAAAATTACATGTGGCCTACAGGCTCAACCATCTCAGCTACAGTTATCCTTATACCTGTCTCCGTCTCCTTCCTCCCATTTGAGAAGAGCAATCCTTCGAGGCTAACTATTCTAACAGGTGCTCTGAATCTCTCACAGCTTCCTCTTGCTTGGTTTGCTTCTACAGACATCTCCTCTCCTCCTTTTCCCAGCAGCCTCTCCTCCTTTACTATCTTTTCCTCTTCTGCTTTTAACATACACACATCTCCTGTCTTAAGAGGCTTTTGCTTGTCCCATGTGGCTCCTTATACGTAATATCCCATTTCTTGACATTTTATTGCCAAAATACTTGCTGTCTTCATTTTCTTGCCATTGATCCCTCCCTAACTGCACCCCTAACTGCTCTCTCAAAGTCATCAATAACTGGTCGGGCGCGGTGGCTCACGCCTGTCATCCTAGCACTCTGGGAGGCCAAGGCGGGCGGATTGTTTGAGCTCAGGAGTTTGAGACCAGCCTGAGCAAGAACGAGACTCCATCTCTACTAAAAATAGAAAGAAATTAATCAGACAACTAAAAATATATAGAAAAAATTAGCCGGGCATGGTGGCGCATGCCTGTAGTCCCAGCTACTCGGGAGGCTGAGGCAGAAGGATTGCTTGAGCCCAGGAGTTTGAGGTTGCTGTGAGCTAGGATGACGCCACGGCACTCTAGCCCGGGCAACACAGTGAGACTCTGTCTCAAAAAAAAAAAAGTCATCAATAACTGCCTTCTGGCAAAATCCGATGGCTTCCTCTTGGTCCTCACATCCCTTGCCCTCTGAACCTTCTGCAGCACTCGGCACGCTGACCACTTTCAAATGTTCCTCCTGGAATTTCCATGACACCACACTCCCCAGTTCTCTACCATCCTCTTTGTTTTTTTATTTTCTGGCACTGATTCTTCCTTCCATCACCCAAGAGGTTTATCCCAAAGGAATGAATGACTAATCGTTAGACTCGCTGCATTAACCTTCCCTGGGGTATCTGCATTTTAAATGAGATTGCTTATTAACCCAAAGTCATGAATCTCTGCCAGAGATATGTCAGGGAGCATAGGAAGATGTGTTGGGAGAGGGAAGACAATTCTAACACCCTATAAATCATACCAGGTGACATAATCAACCTTTCTCCCTTACCCTGGCCCCTTCCTAAAAGAAATAATCCATCTTCAGCCCTCTGTGCTTCCCTCTGAATATTTACTTCCTAGGAAGGCACATCTGTCAAGGACATCTAAATCTCTGCCTTTAACTGTGACCTCTCACCCACATTTCCATAGTACTTTAACAGCTGCCCACAGGACATCTCCACTTGGATATCTACAGTCACTTGAAAGTTAACGGGTCTGAAGTTACATGTATCATCTCCTCTAGCCCATGGGCCACAACTTCTGTTGACTTTCCCTTCTAAAGGTATCTCGGATTTGCCCCTTCTGCTCCATTCCCTCCACCACCACCCTGGTTAGGGGGTGCATCTCACTTTCCATCCCTGTTGGCCTTTCTGTTTCTAGTCCCATCCCCTCCAGTTTATCTGCCATGTATGGTTGTCAGATAGTATCAAACACCCCTTCTACTACTCCAGACTCTTTCATTGTTTCCTACTGCCTGTAGCATCAATCTGAACTACTCCTGCCTGACTCCCAAGGTCTTGCATAGCCCGACTCTACCTGACTCAATCAACCTTTTCTATCACTATACCCAACATGCTTTTTTCGTCCCTGGTTTCCTTACTGTCCTGCACGTTTCTATTCTCTCCTGAGCAAAGAATGACCTCTAACTTATGGGATGCCCCCCTTTTCTTTTCATGCCTCCCCTCCTCAAGTCCTAGTTCCTTAAGGTCTTCTTGATCTCTCCCTTCTCTGAATTTCTATGGACTCCACTGTTGAGATGGCAAAATCAGACACTATTTGGTTTGTTTTCTAGTCGCAACATGTGTTTTAATCTGTTTTTAATAAGTTCTTTGAAAGTAGGGATCATTGCTTGTTCTTTCTTCCTATCTCTCACAGCACCTAGCAGAGTGTTGGGCAAAGAATAGATACTCAGTTTCTGATTTGAATGTTCTAGCATTTGACCCTGATAAGGAAGAAACATATGAAAGACAGAAGAAATGATGTCGAGATTTGAAACACCTTACCTCACATGTTCCATACTGCAACATTACTTGTGACATAAAAATCACATTTCCCAAGGTTTTAATATCCTCCCCTTCCCATGCCTGAATAGGTTCAGAAAGTATCTGCAACTCCAGCTGTTTTCTCTTTCTCAGATCTTGGCACTGCCCCTACAGAACCAAAGTAGAACATAATGGAATAGGAATTCTTATGAAACAGACCTAAGACAAGATCAAAGTAAGATGTGGCTTCTGACTCTTGGATTCCCACTGAGTCTCTATTCCTCACCATGAATCCCACGATCAGATCTATTCCTGACAGACAGAAAGATCCACTACCCTAAATGTCTAGCACTGACCCCACAAAAGTTTTATGAGAAAGGGCTACTTTTTATTTTGCCAGGGTAGCAAAACAAAATGCCAGAAGGGGTTTATTTCTCCCTCCCTGTAGAGGGTATGGGAAGGCAAGTAGCCAAATCACATCGGCCAGAGCCAGGAGAGCACCCAGTAGCTTCAGATGTGCTGGTTGGTTTCCCTGTTCGAGACCTTCTCCACCTTGTCTATCTTTGCATAAAGAGGGCTTTCATTACAAAGCAATTGTATTTTTCTAACATATGCTCAGTTTCCAACAAGGTAACGTCCTGAAAATAACAAAAATCAAAAAGAAGACTCCAGGAGTAATAGAAAAAGAGAAAATTAAATTGTTTATGCCACAGCGAATCACATTGATCTTACAATGAAACACAGGCACTGCTGTACTTCGTTTAGGGACCAATAGTAGATTGCTGTGAAAAAATAAATTAATTTTTATTCCTGAAAGGATTAGAGAAAGAGATATAACTGAATTTCATGGTGACAAACTGAAAATTCAAACCCAGAAACAATTTACAGTTTGCCAACACTATGTGGAATATAAACGCTATATACATACTATATATATATATATATTTGGGTATATATATGTAATATATACATTTTTTAAGTCAGTGCTTCAGAAAGTGTGAGGTTATCTTAGAGTACTTTAAGCGCATGCGTTCCAAATTGAGTACAAAACATAAGCACATGGTTAGCTATGTTACTGTTTCCAAATGAATGTAATGTAATAGTGTTTTGGGGTGTGTTTCCTATTAAAAAAATCTCTGCTGCCCTTTCAGCTAAATGGATACTTGAAGAAATAAATTCACTGTATACATATTTTGGAAACACCTACAATAGGAATAAATATACTACAACCATCAAAGCAAGTTTTACAACATAATCAGAAGGGAATTCAGGTATTTCAAAAAGAGGCATTTTATGTTCCCATTTACATGGGAAAAAATAAGACAGCCACAAATTATAATGCCACAGGTTTCAGCTGTTCTATTAGCTTGAGCCATGCAAAACTGCCAATATTCGGACTGTTTTTGACCTACAACAACAGCAGTTTTAACCTAATACCTTATTCTTGTCTTCAACTTGCTGTTTAACCATGGACATATCAGTTACTGATCATTCAACAGCAAGGAAAATGAGGTGATGGTGAATGTTGCATCACAACCTTACAGAAAGGATCGATAACTAAACATTCATCCAAATCACTTAGAATGCTACAGAAATAGCTGAAATGAAGCTAAACTTAATCAATCACCCCAAATAAAGTTTTCTTTCCTTCTAAAATGGCACCAAGTGGTTTCACATCAGTGGGTTCAAGAAGACACATTAACCATCATGCTGAAGATACAAGATTACAGGTACCTTTGATAGCAACCCAGATAAAGCAATTGTATTTTAGTAGTTTGGGTTTTTTTTTTTCCTTTTAGACTTGATGAAGAATTTCTTCGTCATGTGCAAAGAACAAACTCACACCTTTTAGCATAAATAGTTGAATCCAGTATTGATGCCAATCAGTGAATGACGAGTTACACAGACATAAGGTGAGCAACGGGGGTAAAGACAAAGAGACAAAAGGAAACCCCCCACCTACACACCAATGCTTAATGTGGCCGAGACTGTAAATGTGATTGCTTTATATCTTCGGCCTGGCAACCTTTCATAGGTAAGCACGATTTTTGGAGCACAAAATTAAATGAAACAATCACTGCGATACTGTCATGAAAGCTTATTGTTTCCATTCCAAAGACCTTTGCATAAGGAAAGAAACGTTACACGCAAATCACTCTCTCAGGAACAAAATATACAAAATGGAGAATTATAGTTTTAAAGCATCACCTACCATGAGAGTTTTGAATGCTATGATTGCTTTCAGAATGTCTTGATGATCTGGATGAGTATCCTATCAAAGGAATACATTTGAAAACAATATTAGAAGAGAACAGATCAGTAGTTGCCAGGAGTTGGGGGCCAAGAAGGTGTGGCCACAAAGAGATAGCAAGAGAGAATTTTGGGAGTGATGGAACTGTTTGGTATCTCAATTGTGGTGGTGGTAACAAGAAACCATACCTGTGTTAAAATTTATAGAACCGTGCACTAAAAAAAAAGTCAATTTTATGTATGTTAATTTAAAAATTAAAAAATAGAACAGCAGTTGAGCATTTGGAATCTCAACACACCCAATTATTAGGTGATTAAGAAATTAAGACAGGTGATCACACATGATATATTTAGTAACATAGCAAGTGTGGTTATTGAGACAAGAGTTCCCGTTTCCTTTTTTTGTTATTACACTTTGGATAATAAATATTTAATAATAAATATAGTAACTAAATAATTATTTGGGGGACATCATTAGGTCATGTTGTTGGTAGATGATAGGAGGTAGGGAATTGTGGAAACAGAGGGATAGTTAGAGAAAAATCAATCTAATCTCATTTCCTAAAATGCCTCCATTTTCTCTCAGCAGTATCAACATGGCAGATGGGAAAAAAATTCCAAGTTTCATACCATGTGCTCCTTCTTAAGCAAGGCTTTTACATACCGTCTTCAGTTCCATGGTACTTGCAACCCTGAAAAGTGGACAGGTTCAAAAATGGCTTTGAGGAACCCACAACTCCATAACTGTTTATGAAGGGAAGATAAGTATTCTTGAGGAGTAGATGTGTCCCTAACATTGGGGCATATGGGGTGTGTAAGTGTACCTAACCTTGGGCATGTATGTATGCCTAACCCTTGCAACTCAGCAAGAGTAATGGGAAGACCAAATCTCCTGCTCAACTAGGCTCAGGTGATAAAATACAGAAGTGAACAAATTAGGTGTCTGATCCAAGCCAAGGATGGCATTGCTCATGAAAAGAAATGTTGTACTTCTTTATAAAATTTATCCTTACCAAAATCAGCTGACAACTGAGAATTTCAGGTTCTATTCTACTGTTAGCCAGAAGCCATGACGCATGATCAGAAATCTGGAGAAAGTGTCTTACCCGGTGCTGAACTAATAATAAGGGTGTGTATTATCTGATAGTGGGAAGTGAAAGGCAGCCAAAGACATGTGACCAACAGTAAATGGAGGCAGGAGTAGAAACAGGTTCCACTACAGGGAAGGCCGAGATAGAGGTGTTCCAGGCAATAGGAACATCTGGGATTTTTTTTTCTCCCCCAACTAAGTGCATATTTGTATTTCAGCACTGAGCAGTAACAGAAACTGAGGCCACTAATTTCTGGATTTTTGTGATAAGCAAGGAGGGGTAAACCTCAAACGGTTCAGCCAACTGGTTTAGCTTATGGAAAGGCATCCAGAGGTCAACACCTTCCCGAGCCCTAACTGAAATTTCATTCTGGCAGGCTTTACTCACCAGGTCCCCACTGCCTCCAGCTTTCAGGCAGGTCAAATACCCTGAGAATGTGGTTTCGCTCAGAGTACATGCTTTCAATCCTTACAAATGCTGACAAGCCCTGTAGAATGCACCCTATTTCTTTAAAGATAATCAAACCCTTTAAAACCTCAAAACCTTTCCCCAGACACAGGAAGAGCAACTAGGGTAAATGCAGCCTTCCCCAGCGGGCCCTCCTCTCCCACCCACGCCCAATCCCCCATGCACTATCGTGAAGAACAGCTCAAGGAGCTAGTGCTGCTTATTGGTTTTTAATAACAAGAGGATTTGGGCTCTTGATGAGAAAATATTCAATTATCAGGCCTCATTGCAAAATTTTAATATTTAGAAAGCATTACAGTTGTGCCACAACTATTGCAAGTAAAGTGTAATTGGATAAACAAAAATGTGAGGGGCCTTTGATATAGATGCATTGATGCTTGGAGAGATACCACTAATATTGTATCCCATTTATTAATCTTTCAGGAGTACCAGAATCTTCCATTATAATCTAGAGTCAGGAAGCTGAATGATCACAGTGCTCTAGAGATAAATATTCCTGTCTATAATGAACATGTTCTTTGTTTTTCTGATATTGGTTTGCTTTATCTCCCACAATAAAGTTGGTTCATATACCAAACAACAGAAGATTTCTTGATCTGATTTTGACTGAAACACCATCTACAGATAAGAGGGCAAAAGGAAACCTAATTCAACAAGTAAGCACAGATTTGAGGGAAGCAACAGGACCAAAGCTTGGAAGAGAAGAGAGGGGAGGGAGAATGGTCATGAACATTTGGTAAGAACGAACGAGATCTTATTTTGCTTCATAAAGAAGAAAATTAGAAGCCTGAAAATAGGGAAGATCAGATATAGTAAATTTTGAAACCAAGGCATATTCTGGATTCCTCTGCCAGTCTAGTTTGGAGGCAGACTGACTGCTTCCTCCAGATCAGAGGAACATACTTGGTACACGAGCTTGAAAAAGTGCACCTTCCCTTACCTCCATATGCCGTTCCAACTCTTGCAAGAGAGTAACATACTTTTCCAGGCGCATGAATGGTTTGCTGAGGCTTGTTGTTAAAATGAGGATCCCTGGGCTAGATGCACCTTGATTTTCCATAAATTTTTCCAGATCATCACTAGCAAAAGAATGAATACACTTTTGTTATTGCTGAATATCCCATGTAAAGAATTATCCATATTTTGCTGGATTTCACACAGTACAAAACCAAATAAAAATGTGTTTCACTAGTCCAAATGCTGTTTAATCCATTTCAACTCAATTCAATTGGCTTTATTCAGCTTCTGCTATGCAATCAGCACTGTGCCCAGCACCAGGGCTCCAGTGGTGAGCCAGACACTAGTAATCCCTGGTGTCATTTACTCACTCAACAATTACTGATTGAGCATCTACTAAGGGACAGGCTCTGCTCTCTGATGGGGATACAGCAGCAAAGAAAAAAATCCTTACCATTAAGGATCCTGCACCCATGGGCATGGGGTATGCAGCCTACCAGATGACCTCAACCTAAGGTTTAAAAAATAGATTTTCTTAATCACTTCAAACATTCTAGTTACTGGCTGGTCAGGTGCCAACGGTAGCAATTCACCAAGTGCTCCCTATCACCCACTTGTAATGTTCTAGAATCAAGTCCTACATTCAGATAGCAGCATATTTGCAATGACTAACCACAAAGTCACTCAGCCTAGGATCTAAAACCAGTGCAGCAGGTTACCCAAACCCTTCCACAAGGCAGCAAGCTGGTGAAAAAATTTATTAATATTTTATGAACCATGTCCTATAAATGTCTAATTCTAGGCTGGTGCTTTCTCTGCCATTTAGCACCCTTCCAGATTGCCTCCTTTCCACCAACAAGGGTGTCGAATCCTGGGGCTGCAAGATCATTTTAATACACATTTGAGCAAAATATTATTAAAGAAGAAAACCTACTGCTTAACTGACAGCAAATTTTGAAACTTTGCTTGATCTCCTCCTTGGTTGGTCACGCATATCCAGTCAGTCACAAGTCTTTTTGGATCTGTTTATTCCTTTCCATTCTCACTGCCACTGTCTTAGTTCAGGCCTCGAGCTCATCCCACCTGGCTCACTTCAATAGACCAAATGGTCTCCTGACTTCCAGGCTTTTTCTGGGCCCTGCAGACCACCACTTTAGTTGCATTGCTTTCCCACTCAGGAAGCTCTGAGTGCCTACAAGATCAACTCTTAACTTTTTACACTCCTACTGGCCTCACCAACGTTTTTCACCTCTCCTTACCAGGACCCCCTACTGTAGAGTGACCTACTTATTCTCCCTAGAACACATCAGACGCTGTGGTCCCCAACTGTGCTGCGTTGCTATAGGTTGTGAAGTTTGTCCAAAAGAAACTTGCTATCAGTAAATAGGAGGCTGGGAATGGAGTGGATTGCAAGTTATCCCTATTAATAATAGACACTGTCCCTCCTTGGGCTTTTGTGAGCAGGAGAGAAATGGAGGTAGTTTCAGCTAATGTACCAGCAGCCTTGAGTCATGCAGTATCACACATATGTCAGAGGAAAAAAGTGCTGGGAATGGCTGCTTTAATGAAAGCTAGATCGCATCTGAGTGGTCACAACTAACAATCGCCACTGACCATTTTATCAGTTTTTGCAGTCTTGTTCTAGAAGCAGCTGAGGGGAGAGAAGTGCCCTAGACTTGGAGTCATAAAACAGATTTGGTGACCCTGGATGAATTGCCTGAGCCTCAACTGAGTCATCTGTAAAAGACAGATAAAACCTACTTCCTAATAAAAGTATGAAGATTAAATATTAGGGTTTTTAAGGCTACTATTTCATGCTAAGAATTTTACAAGCATTTGTTCTTGTTTAATATTCACAACATTTCAACATAGATATTCCCCCCATTTTACAGATGAGAAACCTGAGACTCAAGAAGGGTGAGTTAACAGCTAGCAAGTGGCTAAGGTGGGATTCATACCCAGGTCTGAAGCCAAAGCCTCAGGTCTTGTCATGATACCATACTGCCTCTCTACAGGAAAGTACAGTATTTTGTAAACTTTAAAGTAGTCAATAGATGCATTTTTATTTCTATTATTATAATTATTTCAAACAAATACGTCGCTAAAACTACCAGTACCTGTGATTTGCAACTAATGAAAATTGAATTGATGTTTAATTTCCAACCAAGAGCGTAAAGTGCATAAAGAGGTTTAAAAATTCATGGCATATTAAATGTAATTATGGAAATAACTCAGATTTGGAGAGTGTATTTGAGTAGAAATGTAATTTGGAGGAAATCACTTTCCTAATTTCTTTTCAATTTGGTAAACAAGTCTTATTTTTTTCGCCATGACTAAATAACTGCCTGCATCCTCGACATTGTAGTCTAATTGATGCAAGAGTTACAGCAATTAAAAGCATATGTTAATGTGCACTTTGTTATTACTTTTCATGCAGCGGTCCAATTTCTAGGTTTGCTAAATATTATTAAAAAACTCAAAAAATTTTTCAACATAACATGAGATCACTATTTTAGATTAAAACACTGGTTCTTGGAAAGTAAAGAAAATTTTACTACTGCAAAAAAAGAGCAAAACTGTCCTATAAAGCCCATTTATCTATGATAAAATAAATTCTAAAAGACACATTTTACTTAGCCAAATAAATTTAATACACAAATATTGTTATACCAAAGAACAATCTGTCTTTAAAATGCAGTTTTTATACAGCCCGTTCAAAATGGCAATGGGCTAAGATCTGCTTTTCAAGCTTAATATGTTCTGTATATGGGATGCAATACAACAGAAGCAGTTCTCAATGTATGAATGCTGTTTAAAACTCAGCACATTTGCTTCATAGAACACATGGTGGATGGGGCTCTGGTACAAACTGGGTTGGGATGGAAAGCTGAAGAAAAAACTATGTACATTATAATAACACTACAGAGCTTAACTATCTCATATAACAGTGTTTCTGTGGAATCTTTATATAGATTTCGAATTTGAATGTTCATGACTCTACCTAGCAGAGGGAATCACTGTGGCCCAAATGGGGAGGCCCGGGCTTCTGATCAGTGGAAAATCCCAGGGGTGCTGCTCACACTGGGTTGGGTGGATCCCTGTTTTCCTTTTTATATTTATCCAATTCCAGAGATATGACTGTCTGCTCCTTTTTCTTTTTTTTTTTTTTCCTGGATGAGCCAGGGTCTTGCTCTGTTGCCCAGGCTGGAGTGCAGTGATATCATCATAGCTCCCTGCAGCCTCCAATTCCTGGGCTCAAGTGATCCTCCTGCCTCGGCCTCCTAACATGCTTGGAGTACAGGTGTGAGCCACTGCACCCAGCCTGTCTGCTCTTTTTTTTATCCCCTGCCACCTCTGTTTGTGAGTCTCGCTTGCTCCCTTCCCTGGTTCCTCAAAGACAGAAACAGAACATAACCGAGGCTCAGAATTTTTCCTATGCTCCTTGTCCCAGAAGCAAGTCTACAATTCTTTGGGGATCTCTCAAAGTCTTCATTGCTGGCAACAATGGTAAACAGAGAGTGAAGAGAACTAACAAAAGGAAAAGAACGCAGTGCTGCTTGGGGTTGTCGCCACAACAGCGACGGAAGTGAGGTCCAAATCGGTCTTAGAGCCAAACCCTCCTCTCTCTGCTCTCTGTGCTGACCCTCTCCCTTGTGCAAAGGATGGATACGATACCAAAGCAAGCACGGGAGAGAAGTGGGTATTTTTGTAAGGGAGAGGTTATTCCCAGGAAGAAACAGGAGCTGCCACAGTAAGCCGGCAGGGGAGAGACAGGGGAAATCCCAAAAGACCTCGCCCCCGGGGATAGCAAGAGACTGCAGCAGCCATTCAAATATATGCAAATATGGGGACACACCAAGGTTGGGGTCTGATGACATATCCAAATTCAGGCAATACATTACAGCATTTTTAACAAGGGACCTGCAGGCAACCATACAATCTTAAGGCTGGATGCGGTTTCATGGCCAATTGTTGGGAGCATTTCTAGTGTGGTGTTGCCACCTCCAGGCCGAAAGGAAGAAGTTCACCTGAACGTCACAACTTCAGCAGGGAATGAACAGATACCAACCAATGTCCCTGTTTCAGCTGAAACCTTCATTTAAAACAAAATTTTAACCTGAATTTTCTGTGAATTTCATTCAACTATGCCTTTTATTTAATATGTCATCATAAACTACTACAAGATGCATGTAAAATAACTGAAATTATATTAGAAGCACATCTGAGGAAAACCTCAAGTACTTTAATTTTTATCCCTTACAAGTAAATAAACCAGTAAGGTAAAAATTTATTTCTATGAAGAGTCCAGTGAGTCTTCCATCATTTCAAAGGATATTATGAAATTCTCAACAAAATACCACCAACCAAAATCAAGTAAACAGGGTATTATAATTCCCCCAAAAGTTGAGAATCTTTAAATCAACCGCGTAACAAACTTTAAGTCATAATGTTGGACTTAATTTTATTTATAAAATAAAATTCCCAACATAGGTAAATGCAGTCAGTAACACTTTAACACATAGAGTTACAACAGAAACTCTGTAAACATCACAGAAAGTCTGCCATTTGAGGTAAACCATGTCTTTCTGGTATTCATCCAGAATTGCTGTTCTCACATCAAAAGGTAAAGAACATGTGCTCATATAAATAGCGAGCTAATATGAGGGGGATTTCATTTTATTAGCATTAAGGAATTTACCCTTATATACACAGGATGTTTATGTAGCCATCAAAGGAAAAATGTCTGTGAACCATTTTTTCTTTATTGTAGATATGTAGTAAAGTATGAAAACATTCCTGGAAATGACAAAAACAGATGTAGGGCTGTGGTTCCCTCTAGTGAGTGAGGGAGGAGAAGGGAATATTGGAGAGTACACACAGGACTTGCATCGCATCTACAATTTGTTTTTTAAGCTGAATGGTGGGTACTGGGTATACGTTATATTAACTCTGTTCTTTGTATGCTTGTACTATTTCATAGTTTATTTCTCTAAAAAGCAACTAGTAGCTGTTAGGTAGAAGATGAATAAAGCAGATGTGGGGCATGGTGACAACTACCTACCTCATGCTCTATGCTGGAGATTTTGTATATGTTATTTCATTTAGTCCTCACAGCAACCCTGCAAAGTAGGTGGCTTTATCCTCATTTTACAAATGAGGAAACTAAGGCTTAAAAATTAAATAAATTACCTTGGGTAACACAGCTTCTAAGTGGTAGAATTGCGAACCGACACCATATAAAAGTGGTAAAGAAGTTCAGGCTCACATCAGGTAGGGGTGCAGAAGAACTTAAAATGGTGAGTTACACTTTCGGGATGGTGGCATGAGATGCTCATTGGACCCACTCCCCAGGGAAACAAGCACAGCTGGTGGAAACTATAAAAAAAACCAACCATTTAAAATCTCTAGAAATTGCCCTAATGGAATACGATAAGTGAAAGAAAAATTAATCAAGAAAATCCACTAAAACTCAGTAAGAACAGGGAGAGTTTATTCCATTTGAGTCATGACTGACCAGCTCTCTTCCACTCTCCCTCCTTCCCAGCTCAGCTTGACAGAAGCTCCTCTCCAGGCACTTGTGGCCAAGAAGAGAGGCCTCCCTTGCTCCCAGTCAAAAAATATGATTTCTCACCAGGAGAGACAGGCCACCAGCACATCTCACTCCCTTCAACTCTGTGTAAAAGAGGGTAAATTCCTGGTGAGTGTGGCTGGGAGGTCAAAAGCTCCCTTCACCCAACACCCCATACATAGGTTGGAGGCTCTACCCCAGCACTGGCAGGTTGAAAATACTGGGGCTCAGTGGGCGTGGTGGCCCACGCCTGTAATCCTAGCACTCTGGGAGGCCGAGGGAGGAGGATAGCTTGAGCTCAGGAGTTCGAGACCAGCCTCAGCAAGAGCGAGACCCTGTCTCTGCTAAAAATAGAAATAAATTAGCTGGGCAACTAAAAACACATAGAAAAAATTAGCCAGGCATGGTGGTACACGCCTGTAGTCCCAACTACTCAGGAGGCTGAGGCAGGAGGATGGCTTGAGCCCAGGAGTTGGAGGTTGCTGCGAGCTAGGCTGACACCATGGCACTCTAGCCTGGGCAACCAAGCGAAACTCTGTCTCAAAAAAAAAAAAAAAGAAAAGAAAATACTGGGCTCAATCACCTCACCCCAGCTCTCGTGGAGGGCAGAGGTTCCACGCTGGAAGAGGCAAGCTAGGAAAACCTAAGGCTACTACACTGCCCAGCCCCCAGAGGAGTGAGATTTTGCCCAGGTGGAGAGGCAGTCCATGGGAACAGAG